>APFE030613481.1:465869-481800 GCA_000404065.3 Pinus taeda | reverse complement strand
TTCACAAATATGCCTAACATCTCCCTAAACATTTCAAACTTAATCCTGCCAAGAGGCTTAGTGAAAATTTTTGCGACATTATCACATGTATTACAATATACCAAATGGATTTCTTTGGATTGCACTTTCTCCCTGACGAAGTGGAATTGTGTATCAATATGTTTAGTGTTTTTGTGCAACACCAAATTATTAGCAAGTTTGATTGAAATCTCATTATTGTTCCTAATTATTGATGCATATTCTTGTTCCATGGTTGTTTTCCATTCTCTACATTCATTTGCTTCTTTATAACTAGAAGATTCAACCACATTCATCATACTAGTTATAAAAGCATTTTCCCTATATCTTGCAAGCAATTGAGCTTTCCTACCTAATCTCCTGAGAGGTGGGGTAGCTTCAAACCTTGTTTCATCATTATTTTCTTCCTGCTGTTGCTGTTGCTATTCATCTTATGCTTTTGTCTGTTGTTGATCCTGAATGTTTTCTGCTTCTTCTTCCACCAAGTATGGAATATCCCATTCCTCATTGTGCTTATCAGATTCTTCATGATCCTACTCATGGAATATGACATCTCTACTAATAAAAATCTTGTGAGTAGAAGGATTAAATAATTTGTAAGCTTTATGTTGTGAACAATACCCTATAAAAGTACATTTGATGGCTTTGGAATCTAGTTTTCTTCTATCTTCCTTTGGAATATGGGAAAAATCTTTAGATCCAAATACTCTTAAGTGTTTTACTGTAGGCTTAAATCCATATAATGCTTCATATGGAGTTTTAAAATCAACTCTATGTAGGACTCCTATTTTTCAAATAAACTACAGTATTCAATGCTTCAACCCAAAAACCATTCAAAAGATTCTTACCTTTGAACATGCTCCTAACACATTCTACTAGTGTTTTGTTCTTTCTTTTAGTTACTCCATTTTGCTATGGAGTATGGGGTACAGTGAACTGCTGCAATATTCCATGGTCTTTACAATACCTGATAAGCTCATCTTTCTTGTATTCTCCCCCTTGATCGGAGCGGAGAATTTTTATCTGCTTCCCTGTTTGCCTTTCAATCATATTCCTGAACTGCTTAAAGTATTCAAATGTGTGACTCTTCTTACTCAAGAAATACACCCAAGAAAACTTTATGTAGTCACCAATAAACAGTAAAAAATATAGTGCACCTCCTAATGATTTTGTTTGCATGGGTCCACATAGGTCTGTATGCACTAATTCAAGTATATCCCTCTGTTTATTTTCTACTCGAACAAGAAATTCTTCTCTATGCATTTTTCCTAATGTACACGCATCACAATTATTATGTACCTACTTTAGCATAGGAAGATCTCTTACCATTTCCTTCTTCTGTAGTAACAACAAATCATTGCAGTTGATATTACCAAATCTCTGATGCCATAGCTCTTCTGTAGTCAAACTCGCAATTGTCAAGGCTTGAACTAGTGCAGGTCTTACATCCAACTTGTAGAGACCTCCTATTCAGATTCCTGTAGCAATTGTCTTCATGCCATCTAGCAGATCTTTAATATAATAGTTTGATTTAAAAAATTCAACTTTAAGATCTTGATCTGTGATCATGAATATAGAAATCAAGTTCTTTGTTACACCAGGCACATACATGACATTATGAATTTGTTTTACACTACCATTAGGTAGAATGACATAAATTTTCCCACACCCTTTGATCTGATGAATTCTATCATCACCTAAGTAAATCTATGCTCCTTCATTGATTTCTTTAAAATCTTCGAACCAATGCTTGTTCCCTGTCATATATGTTGATGCTCTCGAATCTACATACCAAATGTCTGCATCAACATTCTCATCAATATATGCCATAAACAATTTGAAATTATGGACATGATTTTCATTTGCGAGATCCTCTGCATGTCGTTTCTGCTTTTGTTGTTCTTCATGATATTTCTTCTTCTTGCACTCCCTGGCAATATGACCAAGTTTTCCACAATAGAAACATTTAATTTCAGAGTTGTTTCTATTCGGATGCATACCTTGGGTTTGATTTGGTCTTTTCTGTGAATGTCCTTCGTTTTGCTATTGCAGATTTCCTTTCCCTTTGAAGAAGTTCTTCTTCACCATCGATGCAAGATCAACACTCTGGGGCTTCAAAGTCAATCTTCTTTCTTCTTCTTGCATTGGTATTCCTATCAACTCTTCAAACTTCGGGATATTCTCTCTTGCACTTATTCCAGTGATGAACATTTAGTAGTCATCAGTCACACCATTCATGGTAATTGTTACAAGAACTGTATCGTCAGCTATATGACCAATGTCTGCCACTTTGTTCTTTAGATCTTTGATCCTTGCTATGAAGGCAACAATTGTTCCATTCTCCTCCATCTTCAAGGATAAGATCTTTCTCTTCAGAAACAGAAGACGATTTCTATTCCTGATCTCATACATATCCTTCAGAATTCCCTAGATCTCATTAGCTATCTTACACTCTCTGATGTGTGGTATGATGCAGTCTTTCACTGACATCTTCAACAACGTCTTTGCTCTTCCTTCTCACTTCTCCCAATCTGGGATCGATGCTGATCTAACCGCTGGCTTCGACTCATCCCCATTTACAATCTTCCAAGCACTCTGCACTTCTAACAGAGTTTACATCTTGAATTTCCAATTTGCATAATTGGAACCATCGAGCTTGTTATGCTCATTCAAGCATGCTTCAAACATATTATTATTCATCTTGGCGATTTAGACAAAAAAAAATTCGACAAGTAAAATAAGATGTTAGATTTTCCCAGATCTGTGACAAAGACATATCACTGATGTTCAATGTTTTTTGATCTCACAACACACTCGTAGATCATCGTGGCTTCCTTCACAGCCTCCACATAACCTTCTGGTGTCAACCTCTGCAACCTTCTCCAAGATGCAGCCTTCTCTTAGCCTCCACAGAGCCTTTTTGTTGTTTACACAATCGTTGCGGATATACAACACTTATCTGAGATTTCATCATAGATGTATAACACTTATCTGTGACGTCGTTGCAAGTATACACCTAATATCAGAGACGGTGATGTTAAGGGTGATTGAGTAATCGTCGCATTTATTCTCCTAAAACCTGCGACGATTTTGGTTTGGTCACACCCTCCTCTCGGTGTACAGGTTCCTCAACCCTAACGCTCTGATACCATGATAAAAATGGCAATGTTGTATTAAAAGAAATAAAACCAACTGGTCAACTTTACGAAAGAGAGTCTGAACCAAGAGAGTTTGGCTCTGCATAATGCTCTACATTCTTCATGTGAATCAGACATTATATAGTAATCATGGTTTTAGGGAAGTTAAAACAATAACCTAAGAAACATAAACTAATTCCTATCCCGAGGTCATGTGAAGCAACTCTCACTATTCTAGGATATTCTCCATTATCTTCAATAGGACCATTTAAGGGATCACTCATGATGTGCCATTTTTGTGCTAAAGGTGACCGAGAATCTTCCAAACTACATGAGGAAATATTATTTCGATGTTCAACAACTAGTGGTCCAATAGGTGTCATGGGAATAGACTCATTTAGATCATAATTCCAATCTGAATTATCATCTACATACTCATCAATTAATGGTGAGGGAAACTTTGTAACAGGTTCATCTAGTGGTGCATGCAAAGCATATTCTTCAAACTTTACACTCCTTTCAATAAAGAGCTCTTTAGTATTCTATACCCTTTGACTTCATCAGAATATGCAACAAACATGCATGCCTTGCTCTGAGGTTCCAAATCATTTCTCTTCTCTATAGGAATGTAGTGCCATGCTCGAGATTCGAAAATGCAAAAATGACTGACTTCATGTTGCATGCAAGTCCAAGCTTCAAAAGGTGTTTTTCCAGTAAAAAATTTACCAGGACATCTATTTTGGATGTATGAGGCACAACTAATAGCTCTAGCCCATAATTTTGATGAAAGAGATCTTGGATGCAACATGTAACTAGCCATTTATTTCAAAGATCTATTCTTCCTCTTGGCCACCCTGTTTTTTTGTGGAGTGTAAGGAAATGTATGTTGTAACTGTAATCATTCTTCATTAAAAATATTCTAGATATCTTTGTTGACATATTCCTACCTATTATTTGTGCAGAGGAGTTTGATGTGTTTTTAGATTGATTTTCCACATGTGCTTTAAAAATATTTAGATGTTGAAAAACTTCATATTTGAGTTTCAGGAAATAAACCCACGTGAATCTCGTGTAATCATCTAAAAATGACAACAGGTATCTTTCTTTGCTCATTGAATGTACTAGAAATAGACCCATGAGATCACTGTTTACAAACTCCAAAGGTGAAGAGGCTCTCCATGCATGCCACTTCTCGAACTTGTCTTGTGGATGATTTCCAATAGCACATCCATTACAAACACCATTTGAAAATTCAATGGCTGACAACCCTTTAACCATCCCTTGCTTGCTAAGTTGCTACATGTATTTAAAATTCAAGTGCCCAAATCTCTTGTGCCGTATCCTAATTTCTTCATTTTCATGCATAAGTAGTAAAATAGAATATGATTGAGGAACAAAATAAAAAAATGTATACAGATGAGATTGATCATTTGTCTTGCTAGATGTAATTTTCAAGTTGGTTTTCATATCATAAATTCTCTCGGAATCTAGGGTAAATTCCACTTTCATTCCAATGCCTATGTGTCATATGATACACATAAAGAAGATTCATAGAAAGCCTTGGAATATGCAAGAAATTCTCAAAACTTCCATCTTCGAATTACAGTCTTCCTTGTCCAGTTTCTTCAACTACAGAATTGTCCCCCCATGAGAATAAGAAGTCCCAAGTATGGATGTAGAGAAGAAAAATATTCATTTGAAGAAATCATATGATGCGAAGCTCCTTAATCGATAATCCATTCTTGTAGTGTAGAATGAAGGGAAATCAAGGCATGACCCCTTGTTTCTGATGGTTTTTCCTTCATCTTCTTCTTGGTACTTTCTGGAATGTGATGACCAATATTATTTTGTTGAATAGTCTTTTCCATCATATCAATAGTCTTCTACATGCAAGAGGATTCAGGCTGATAGCCTCTATTAAAATAAGGACACTTGGAGTTTCCTTTCTTTCCCTTCTTAGCCTTGGAGTTGCAAGAATCATTTGGAGGTTTTGGAGTTCCTCCATTTCTTGGATCTAGATCTCTTGCCTTTCCTTTTCCTTTAGATTGTTGATTTGGTTTCGAGTTAGAATTTCCTTTTTCATGCATGGAAAGTGCATGTTCATTTGAAGACTTTAATGAACCCATCTTGATGAGCTTATCCTACTCATGAACAAGAAACTCAACAAGTGCATCAATTTTAGGCATTTTACATTTATCTCCAGTTGGAAGTTTAATTGTATGAAATGTAGAAACAAAAAAAACATATTCAAGACCTAATTTAGACAAAACAGAAAGGATCAATTGACCTTCTTGTTTGGATTTATTGATCCCACAATCTTATAATTGTAGAAGCAATTATTTGAATTTCGTAAAGAAATCCTGAATGTTCTCAAAGTTGTTTTGATCTAAGGAATTTATCTCATTTTCGAGGATATGAGCCTGCATCTCATCTTGCTTTCCAAATAAATTCTCCAAGGTTATCCATACCTCATTCGAAGAGTTGCATGTGTCCCCATGGAAACACAATGCCGGAGATATGGACAACATTAGAAGTCCAAAAGCCTCGCCCATCCTATTGAAGTGTTTTCATTTTTCAATGGTGGAATTTGGTTCATCTTCTGTATTCATAACTATCTGATACAAGCCTTTACCTATGAGGTGAAGCAAAATATTGGGCTTCCATTGGATGTAGTTATACGGAGTTAGAATAGCTAAAGATGGGGAATCCATTCTTTCACTTTGGAAGTTATAACAACAATTGCAACAATTATGTAATATTCTGATCCACAAATCAAAACTCCTAATAATTTCCAATTCTTTTATCTTCAAACATGAAAAATATTGTTCATGCACCTTCTCTAGGCCCTTTTAGCTCTGATACCATGTAAAATTATTGGAGCACAGATATGGATCTAACAAAAGAATAATTTTACAAACTCATAAGAATTGAAAAAGAAAATTGAAATTGAGATTGAATTTGATTTCCCAATATTGATTTGATAATCAATACATGAAGCAACTAAGTTAAGCTTAGTTGTACATGTAATAACTAAGGCTAATTAAAGATAACTAAATCTAAGTGTGCTTTATGTTCTATTAATGCGCACATGCACCACATGCAAGCACTAGAGTTAACTAACTAAATCAAACTACAAACCACATGTAAGCACTCGAGTTAACTAACTAAAGCCAAGTGCACACCTCATGTAAGCACTAGATTTAACTTACGCTAACTAATTGCACATCACATGCAAAAACTAGAGTTGAAATGAAGCTAATTAAGACTAACTAGGTGCATGTACACCAACATAGTTCACCTGTCAAATGTGTGATTTTAATGAATCCCTTCTAAAATATAAAGAGTTAAATTATAAAATAAATGAGAAAAAATTCCAAAAAACATCACTTAAAGAACACTTGTAAATTATCTCCTATGCCTCCCCATCATTCTCACGATCCTTATATTCCTTCCCCCTTTCAAATAATTACAACAAGTTCTCCTCTATCATAGGGGTTTATAGTTTTCATTTGAAGCAACTAACATCGCAGTGACCAATGCTATAGTTCTTGTCTCGGCAATAACGTCGAAATAATCTATATATGGGACTGATGACCTCACCACAAGAGGAAAAAAATGGATACAACATCCTATGCAAGCTTTTATACATTGTCTTATAAGAGAAGTCGTGCTTAATTGGTGGGGAATTCCTTTATTGTTCTGAGAGGGACAAAATTGCAGATGTTGTTATGACAAGAATGTTGGAGTTCAATGTGCACATTGTTATTAATATAGAAAGTGCATTTGTTTCCTTGCAACATGCTTCACCAAATCTCTTTACTAAATTAGCAAATAGTACATCCTACAGTATTGCAAGCATTTTGAGGTCATAGGAACCTATTTAGTTTTTATGGGAATTTATTGCTTGGTATTAGCTTGCAGCTCCATTATTGGATTCACTCAGTTTTAGTTGTAATGGATTGATAAGTAAAAATGATATTGGGGATCAAGGGGTACCAAATAACTTGGAATTGCTTGCAATTAAATCTCCATGGCAAGAATAATGCACGATGCATTTTGCATGTGTCTGTTATCCTCCTCATTTCCATGACACAAGGTCAAACTTTGAGCCTCATTCAATATTTCTATTTTCTCTTTTCTTGGACTTCGTGCTCACTATAGCGGACATGAAGAGTATGCCTACCTAGATCCTAAAAGGAATACATATATCAATAATACATTTGTGAGCATGCAAGTTCTTCCATCATAATTTCTAATTATTTTGTATGACTAATATCTGAAGTAGAGATATGATCTACTATATCTACGTTAGAATAATAAAAACACACTCAATCGTGAAAACGACGCTGTAAAATTCAACTCAACTATAAAAATGGTGTTTCATATGTTGTGTGTCTTCCTCGTAGAGTGTTTTTTTTGAACTATGGGAAAACCTATCATAACTTAGTTGGAAAACCAATAGTAAGGATAGCCATTTCTAGTTGTTATCCCCAAATGCAAGTTGACTCATTATCGTTATTCAAGGAAAACCATGCAACCTGAAATGACCTGTTGGTGGTCAGTGTAAGGGGACAGACTTTCACTCTTGCTATATGCCTCTAGGTCTTGTGATTTAAACCTATTTACTTACATTCAAGGAAGATGAGATCTTGTCCAATTAGAAGTAGTTTTAGGGCATACTCTAGAGAAGAATTAGTTTGAGGGCATAGTCGAGAACCAAATAGAACCAAATCGAACTACTAGTATGAATATCATATGGATTTCATGGTAAAATATATTTTTTTCCTAAATTTTGCTATGGTTTGTGTATTCAAATCATATATAAAGTGAATAATACTATGAATCTATAAATTTCTTGTATTGAATATATAGGGAGATAGGATAATAGTACAAGTAATCATCTTAATTCATCACCTAATTTGTTCTCTATAATAAAAGTGCACAGAGGTTGAAATAATCACCCTACTTTTTTCAATCAAGATATGAATTGGCTCATTTTGAAGGGACTTTTAACTATGGTTTCAAAGAGAATCCTAGAGAAAGTTGCAAGAGAATTCTTGACTCTTAATGGCATTACATAGTAAGCATAGGATCTTCATTCTATACTAAAATTGGTCTTCTTTTGTCTTCTTCTGCAATCCTAACATGATGACAACCTAAAAAACCATCTATAAAAGAATAGGCCTCCTATCCTACAACATTATCCAAGACCTCATCACTAAAGGGAATATGGAAGGGGTCATGAACACATGCATTATTCAAACTATGATAGTCTACACAAACGATGATATCATCATAATCCTTCATGTCATGGATGACTATAGGACCTGTCCAATCAACCTCATCTACAAGAAAATAAGCCTTTCTTCCAACATTTTTTTAATCTTCTTCTTAACCTTTTCTTGAACTCTAGAGTTCAGCCGATATGGGTGATCTTTATCTCGTCATGCATCTGGTTTCTAAACTACATTTCACCTAAATCTCCTTTGATGCCTTTTAGTTCTAAAAAAAATGCGAGAAATAAGTCTTCATACTCCTTGCATCATATTAAATATCTCCTTAGTTATTTCCTCATCCTAATAATCTCCTATGGATGCTAATTTAGGCTTCTCGTAAGAACTAATATTAAATTTCTACAACTAAAGGGGTTGTAAATGAGGAGCATCTTGAGGAGGATCATATTTAATACTTCATTATCCTTCATATACTTTAAAATACAAATGTCTTAATTCCTCCAAATCATCATCATCTATTTCTTTATCAATCTTTCTGTGAGTGACAACCATTTGAAAACCAGAGTAAAATAAAGTACTACAACTTATATCTTTAAAATATTCTAGAAGGCATTTTCCAGTAGTAAAAGAAACTCACTTAACCACTTTAAGGACTTTTGCAATGCAGGAATCTTCATATGAAAGGCTAAAATGAACACAAAATTGGGCAATTAACTCATCCTACTAAGAAGTTTCTCTTTGCATTTCTTCTTTCAAAAACCAAGCTTTGGGGATAACTCTTGGAGTATGATTAAACTGGTGCACCAATAATTCATTATGCAAACTATTCTTTCCATAGGCTATGACACAAGCTTATACATGCTTTTCAGAATTGGTGTGACCTTTATATAAAAGCATAGAATTTCCTCCTTTCTTTGGTTCAACAAATTTACATAGAAAGAAACAAATAGTTATCTCCCAATATAAAATATTGTTGCGATGGGTAGCCTGCCACTGGGAAAGAGTAGCTTGCAACACAACATCCATTAAAGGAAATATTTTTTCTTCCAAAACAATAAGTTCAATATATATTAGAAAAATGGCTATAGGAACTAGATCATAAAAAATGGGAGAGTTTCTTACCTATGTCCCAATCCATCGAATAGATTAAATAGTTGCACATCTTCAGGAATATAGTTCACGATCTCCTTGCTTCCATTCTTCTAGTGCAACATAAGAACTCGCCTCTATGTTTTCGATAATTAGCAAGTTGATAAATCCATTAGTTGTAGGGTTGATGCAATCTTCCCTTTTTCTTGCAATCAATTGATACAACTAATTAAGGATATTAGGATCTTTAGCCTCATTAATAGGTTTTGTGAATCTAAGACCCTGATAAATATCCAAGGGTTGAATAACCCTAACCCCATCAACTTCAAAGGTCACGGTCTCCCTCTTCAAATCAATAATGGCATAAATTTTAAAATCCCAATCAACCAATAATAAATTAGGATATGGATCCTTGTCTCTAATAATGTTAATGGCCTTAAAGTCTACATAGGTTTTCACACTTGCTATACCCACTTCTACATCTTCTAATCGATCAATAGGGAAAATGAAATATTGTTTTTCCATTCACAACTAGATTAGAGAAAATACTTAATTGGGATGTCCTAGCACCTCCCAAGTTTTCTTGGTAAAAATATTGACATCGGATCCAAGATCTAGCATAGTGTGCTTAATCTGAAAACCTACAATCTCAACATCTATTCTGAATTCTTTTCCTATTCTCCTTTTATCACACCTGACCCTTCGACGGTTGTGTTTTGCTAGGCTTGCAGAGATAGGTTGTTCAAACAACTCTTCATCTCTCACTATGCCCTTTAAATTTGTCCACAACTAATTAGAGAGTTTCCCATCATTAAAAATGTCTAGGAATAACTGAAACCACATTGTAATAGGTTGCAAAGATTTGTGAGAAAAATGGGGACTAGCAAATGGTCTCTTATCAAGGAATAAATTTTGTCCTTTCTCAATGTTTCACAATTCTAGCACCATCAGAAGAGGAAGTTAATTCCCTGAATATACCAGTGGCATCTTTAAAGTACCTATTCTGTTGAATGGAATCATACTTGGCTCGTGGGGGTTCAAACTTTCTAATGATGAGTTGTTAGAAAGTTTCCTTATCAACATCAATTTGAGTGCATCATGGGTAACAACATTAATGATCATCTGTTGGAATTTTTCAGGTTTCCACAGATCAGATTCAATCAAATTGGCCCCTCTTTGTCGATTTTGATCCTCCCACTGAGAAATCAACTTAGGACAATCTTATGTTGCATGGGAATTAACATGAAAGTGTGAACACCATGGTGTTTTTGGTAGTGGACAATATTTAGCTACATGTCCCTATTCATCACAATTGTAACATCTAGCTCACCATTTCCTGGCATTTCTTCCTCCCCTATACCATGTTCCTTCCCTTTTGCGAGTGGTTTCATTCACTCAGAAGGTAGAGTGATTTAACTGATTAGTCGCAACATCCAAAGCATTGCAATGGTTAGTATTGTTTGTAGGAGATCCACAAAAGTCACAAAATATGGAAATAGGAACATTCAAATATTTCTATAATATAGAGGATAACTAAAGCGAATGACCATGAGTTTTTTTTTCATAATATTCACTAGAGGATGTACCTTGTTGATTTGGGAAGGCATGATATTGAGTGTGTCCCTGAAAAGGAACAGTTGAAGATACTTGTGAAACTCCTCTTGAAGGCCTTGTATGTGGAGGAGGAGGTCCTAATAGAACATTGGAAGATCCTACACCTCACAACCTTGGACATTCTATAACATGATGACACTCAGTGTAACAACCTGTGCACCCAAATTGAGGATGGTTAGGTTTTGCAGTATTCTTCTCCTTCAAGTTCTTGGTTAAAAAGCAATTTGGTTCTGCAGATCAGTTAGAGCAAGATCATTAGAAGTAGAGCTTGACTTGAAATTGCCATGATATTCTACCATAGCCTTAATTTTCATTCCTTTCTCTGGAGCTTCTGCTAAAGTGGTAATCTTTTATTGTGTCAAGGGTATTCTTGTTAATCACAACGATTCTTGAATGAAGCATTATTTTCAATGATCTAGATGGATGAGATAGGTCATCTTCCCTACATCGTCTTTGAATCTTTGTATGCACTCCCATGTGAATTATCCTTCCTTCTTATTGATGTCCCACAACTCAGTCAAATATTGCTACTTAGACTGAGGTAGTTTAAATTCTTTAATGAAATCCTCTTTCAATATATCCAAAGTCAAAGTTTGAAGGGTTTGGACATATTTGATGTACAATTGAAGGGATCTCCCAATTAACATAGTTTGGAACTCAACCAACTTAGTGGAATCTAGAGTTTCTATGGACCTCCAAATGGCCTCGGACAAGTACCAATTTTGTTCAACATCTTCATCTCCCCATCCCAAAAATTTAGAGTACATGGTGAAAGATCTTGCTACATTACCAACCATTGGAGTAGGACTAGGGAAAACCAAAACAAATCCATCTGGACCAGGTTGTAAAAAATTCACTAGATATTGTTAACTACAACTAAAGGAACTACCACTTGTATCTACTTTGTGAATATTGTGAAGCTTCAAAGTTTAGAAATCTTAGAAAAGAAAGTTACTGGATTTTGATAAAACACAACGGGAATGGGTGGAAGAGAACCAATTATTCTGCTATTATGTGGAATATTGATTTCAGGGGAAGGAATGTCTTCTTGTAACAACCTTCACATCACAAAATTCATGTCTTCATCTATAGGGGTATTAGGGTATATCACCACGATCTTTTGGTCTGGTTTTTGGGCTTCACTTGATTCTTGATGGGAATCATCACTACAACTTTGTTCTCCTAACTCTCTATAGCTTCCTTTCCTTTACCAGAACTCTCATCTCTTGCTAATCATATATTTCTCAGCTTCGAGCTAGACGAAAGCTCCTCTATTTGCTTCAACTCTTCTCGTCTCCTTCATGTTTCTCTCCCTCCATTCCATATATATATGATCCCTTCTTGTTTCCCTAAAATATCTAACATTAGATATTTGTTCCCCTTCCATTACAATTCTTTCTTATATTCTACAACTGGTCATCTTCTCCCCCAATATCCTCCCCTTATTGGGAAGGTTTTAAGCTTCCATGTTAGGCAAAGGGAAGGGTAGAAACATTTCTTCCACCAATGGGACATTAATCCATAAAGGGATTTCCTTCAAGAATCTTCTTCTTAACGCAAACCTGAAAATTACTTCTACTTTTGAGAAATATTGATGATTTCTACAAAAAACTCAATAATATACCCTTTCAATGTAGTTTTCACCAAGAAATCAACAACCCTTGTAAGTTTATGATTTAGTTAATGCAATGCGACTATCTAATGGAGTCTAGCTCTGATAGTTTTAACGAGGACTTCAATCTCTTAAAGACTCCCACAACTGCCACAATGACTAATATAATTTTGTAGGGAATTCATCCCAAAATATTTTTTATTGGTTATTAGCAGGCTCAAAGTAAAATATATCTTCATGAATCTAGTCAAGATTCTTCTGACATAACTCTGCTTGTTGAAGAATGAAAGTGTCACACTTTTCCTCTCACCATGTCTAAATACTACTCCTTAAGATCCTAGTCACCATTATCAGAAAGCCTCGGTTAAATTTTAGGGTCCCGATAATGGAACCATTTGTTGGTGAAAAATAATGCAGAGACGAGGGATCTTCTTTAGGGGCCAACAAAAGGGTTCCATTGTAATCTATCCTACGTTGGCATTTTGGTTCCTTCATAAGGGAAGAATGACTCACTTGATGTGTTATTAAGACTTTAAGTATGTTGATGGGGTTTTATAAGCAAGTTCATTTACCATTTAAATAAGTTATCAAACATTACAAGAAAATTATCATTACAAATAAACATAATTAGAAAATTATTATTTTTAAAAATAAAGAATGGATCACACACATTAGACTAGAGATACCCATGAAAATAGTCTCATTTCATTAGCATCACGCCAAAACATAGATTACAACTTCACTTCCATCGATCTACAGGGTTACATAAGATTTCATCGGAGCCACATTTATAGAAACAAAAGAGTGTGATCATAACAAGAATATGATTTATGACTATACGTCAATTCCCTTCACTGACTTCTCTCTTCTGTTTTCCTGTTTGCGTGCATGTCCCACAACTTTGCAAGCACATTTTTTATAGATTTTTCTTGTTGACATCACCAATCATCCCGCTCCTTTGGTATTTTCAAACTTAACTCATAAAGTTTTGATGAGATCAATCTAACTCCTATGACATTATCAAATTTTACTTTGCGCCTTGAAAAAATCAATTTAATTCTCGCTCTGTTGATGTTGTCAACCCTATTTTCATGCTCGCTTTAGCATTTCCAATGAAGCAATCCAACTATCCTTTTTCTACTTCTCACTTTCTTCTTTCTACCACTAATTTCCGATCAAAATTGATCAATAAAAAAATGAAGGACCGAACAAACATATTTATCCACTTTTGAAATCTCATAGCTTGAGCTCAATAATAACTATCCATACTAAGTTATATTTCCACTTTATCCCTTGAATATGCATTTGCTTCAGACTACTTAATCAATTTCATTTTTGTAATGACTAAACTACTAGCCATTCTGTTGATGTAATTTAATTTACCAAGATACATGACACACTATTGTACTTGCCAGCTATCTAGGAATGCAATCTAGATACTTAATGTACCAAGAGTCAATCTTAGAAGATGACCTTCATTTATATTCATCAACATTTATTTATTCCATTAACTAAAAAAATGTTTTAATATAAAATGATCTCATGTGCTCATAAAGGCCACTATCAATATCAGTATGACATCTTCCTTTACTGACTGACATACAATTTCATGCCCAATTTCTTGTTTCCACCAATGACAACAACAATAGTATTCTTGACCGCCATTGAGAACTTGATGTCACCAAGCCTACATGCCTTGCATTGTTCCAATTGAAATCAATGGATTGCAACAACTCAATGGTGTATGCAAAAATTCCATACAATTGTTCACCCATATACATATTTGTGGATAATAACTAACCAAGTATGGATGCTTGTCACACTTTAGCAAACCTACTACATAACCACAAAAGCAAAGAATATGAAAACACCTAAGCTAATCTAATACACACCACATTAATGTCTCATCTCTCACATATTTTTGGGCTCTTCAGTAAGGGAGTGACACCTCGAGCTACTAAGCCCGATACCGAATTAGAAGACACTCAAAAATACCATTAAGAAACGAAACTCTCTTGAAGAGAGATTTATTAGATTTGATCCATTTCCAAACACACGATAGAATCCCATATTTATAGTAATGGGATAGGTAAAATAAATAACTATAACAACCAATTACAACTGGAATCATAATGACTTCTCCATGATTACAACTCATACTTATTGGAAAATAAAGCGTTTTAGAAGAATACATTGGAACTCTAATATATAAGAATACATGAAATTAGGGATAAGATAGATTGACTATCTTAGTGAGCCAATCTAGTTAGCTGAGCTATTATCTCAACCACACCTAAAACTAGGAGCTAAATCTAACTAATTAGCAATCATTATGGAATTATGGATATCACACATCAAGTATAAGACAAGTAGGAGTTAATATCTCCAACAAGTTCTTGGAGATAAATCTCTTCAAAATAATTTAACTTAAATCATCTTTCATAAATCGAAACTTCATCCTCCATATTTAAGAATGTCCAAATCAATTGGCACCATGACCACCTTGAAGTCATAAATAAGCTTGAATGTACTATGTCTAATTAATTTCTTCCATCCTTTTGTCAAAGTTCTATGAAATAACTCTTTTGCCCCTTTATTTAAAGGTAAAATAAATTGAATCATATATTCGTTAATAATATATGTATCATTTTATTTACTCAAAATATTCTATGAAATAACTCTTTTGCCGCTTATTTTAAAGCAAAATAGAAATTAAATCATAAACTCATAATAATATATATATCATTTTATTTACTAAATATTGATTATAAATCGCTAACAAAAATTATTCAAATCCTTAACTACATTCCTCATGGCCAAACCCTCTTTTTATGGTGAATCAACTAACTTTCTTAATATGCCCAAACCCTCTCAATGGTTGACTCGCATTCATGAGAGTAGTTCAATAATTTTGTATTTAAATACCACACTCAAAAATCAATATTTTTCTTTCTCGGAGATAAGTGAGTATGACTTCTAAATTATTTGAAAGATAAACATATACAAGTGATTTTGATTCATCTTAACTTGCTTTTGGTTTACAAAAGATTCAAATCTCGAATTATCGGCCATGGTTACCTACTTTCAATCCATCCTTACAGTGTCAACGTATAAAGTCTTTAATACAATGTTAACGTATAAAAATATACTTAGTGTTTAAATATAATTTAATTTAAAGTGATAATTGTATATAGATGTGTTATTAATTTTATATGGAATTTGTAATT
>APFE030613481.1:423557-456478 GCA_000404065.3 Pinus taeda | reverse complement strand
TATTTTCTAAATTTACAATAAAACATAAAAATGTAAACTTCATATCTTTATCATTGGTTTTTTGAAATCTATAATTAACATAAAAATAATTATTTCATTTTGCTAAAAGATAACTCAAATACAAATTCTGAAACATTCTAAAAACTTGATAGACAGTAACACAATAATCAAATATTTAAGTTACTCTTATCTATCTAATTTTTAAAATCTTCCGAAATCTAAAATTGATATAAAGATATGACACTTTTGTTAACGTTTCTAGGGTTGGCCATTGTGCACAGGGGGACACACAATTGGACAAGCTCGATGCACAAGTTTTAGGCAAAGGCTTTATAATGACCCGAATGCAGGTAATGAACTTTATCTATCTGGATTGAAAGCGACATGCCCTGCATCTGGTGGAGATGACAACTTGTCACCGTTGGATCATGTCAGCCCCACGCTGTTCGATAATTCATATTACATTAATTTAGTGAAAGGAGAAGGGCTCCTCTCCTCTGACCAAGAGATGTATTCAAGTGGCCTGGGGAGCATAACAGGGCTTATTGTCAAAGAATATGCCACTGACCCTCTCGGATTTGCCAAGGACTTCTCGGATTCAATGGTGAAGATGGGAAATATAGTGAATCCTGCAACACTACTGGCCGGTGAAGTGAGAAAAAACTGCCGCATAGTGAACCAATGAGGAAGGACTTTATCTCTGGGATGCATTTACATAAAATATGAATAATTGGGAAAAATAAGAGAGTGAATTCTCTATAGGAACGTTGCTTCTTCATGATATATAGCAAGTATAATTCTGTCTCGCATTTGTCCTCATTCTTTCCAAAAGGATTGTAATAATTTTTATAGTATTTTCTTCAATGGAAATGATATTTATTATTATTATGTTTCAGTATTGCATCTGAGTAAAAGATTGTCCAATAGCATTTATAGAAAGGTGCAGTTTAATTTTTCCGGATGGTGGTTTTGGTTTTTCTTACGGTAATATTGCGATAAGATTTTAAGGGATTAATTTTAAATATAATTAAGAAAAATAGCACATAAAGTAAAATAAATAAAGCTAGAATCTTAATGATTAACAACACTATTATATTTTTTGAATTATAAACACCTTTTTTCAAAGATTATAATATATATATATATATCAATCTACATTTAAACCGCTCTCGAAAATACGTAAACGAGATGGAATGATAGTGTAGGTTGGTAAACCTAAGAAGGCAATATTTTTTAAGAAAAATCAAATCGTTTGAAGTAAATTTAAGGGAAAACAAGAAGCATCTTGTTAATGAAAAGTCATCTCTTACAAAAATAATGATGATACACCATCATGATTTGAAGGTTCTTATTGTGTTGTTGGAAGTGCCCAGCGGTATTCCTCTTTGAACAAATCTATGCATGGGAGATTTGCAATGGCATTTGCTTTTATTTATGGTCATGAGTCATCACGTGACAATGTTTGTTTTCTTTATATCACATTTGTATTTTTGGTTGGATTTTCAGAAAAAAGTTAAAATAGTAAATTAGATTATTTTGTTTTAATTTTATTTTAATTATTAATTTAATTTAATTTTTTTATTTTTATATAATTTGATTGACTTAAAATGTTTAGAAAATAAGTTAAGACCATAAATCTCTTTTATACCAGGATGTAAAGTATTTTTATGAGTAATAATGAGAATGAAAACATAAAAATTGGAATTACTAATATGAAAATAAAGATTATGTTTTATTATTGTAGACTTATATAGATAATGTGTTGTTATAAAGAAAAGAGCTAATTTTCAAATACATTTTAATTCTCTAATTAACATTTAAATTAATTTTGCATTAAAAATTAATATAATCAAAATGATGATATAGGAAAATACATATCATAATTAAATGCTTAAAATTTAATACATGTAAAAAAAAAAATTTATTGTAAATTCTCCAATATTGTGTAACAATAATCTTTATCTAAAATAAACTTTATATCTTCTATTAAAAAGATGAATGTCATAACAATTTGGTACACTCAACTATGTCACAAACTCTTATCATAACCACTAATAATTTCTTGTTTAATAACTAGAACATATTATTTTATTGAAAGCTGTTTACCTAATAAGTTTATTGTTATTAATGTATAAATGCCCATATTACAATGAGTAAAACCATATTATAAAACGTACCAATAATATATAAAGGGAAGAGTCAAATGAGGAGTCCCTTTGGAGTATTAAACTTATACAAAGTTTTGTACTTAAATTGTTTTAAAAATTGAAAAAAAGAACAATTCCTATTGATATTTATAACATTATTTAGACATGGTCATCAATAAATAATATGATGAACATTTGAAAAAATAAAAAGAATTGAAAAAGAATTTAATGGAAAATTGAGGTAAAATATTTCAAATCTAAGATAATGGTAAGAATAAGCCTATTGCCAATGAATGAAACTTGTGTAAAGAAGAACTATCTGATAGCTTATGATTTGTTCTATGTAAGAATTCTAAAATTATGGTATGATAGTATTTTTATATTATTTTTTTTTCTTTTCTAAATATTGACACTATGACAATGTAGATTTTAAATAACTAATTCTTTAATACATTGAACTAATTAAAATATTGGTAGTAATATGAAAGATTGTACAAGATAAATGTAAAGATCATATAGAAAAAATGTTAAGATAAAGTCGTATTGAAATATGAAATATTATTAAATTTAATTTTAATAGATATTTCATATTCCCAAATATTGATACCTTTATATAATTAATATTTATACTTTTATATAAATATATCAGTGTTTAGAATGTTTCATAATTCATTTTCAAGCATAAATATTAATATTCACTCTATTGAGCCCCAACTTTTGACTTACAAATTTAATATTTACATTTTTTACAATTTTTATAATTGCATATTATATAAAATATTATTCAATTTGCATTTCAAATTTGTGAAATGCTCATTTTTTACTATAGCAAATAGAGAAAAGAGTAAAACATTGCCTTCTTGTATTAGGATTAAAGAGTAAAAAAGTGAAACAAAAGAAAAGAATAATTAATATTTTTACATATTCTGTAAATTAAATTAATATTAAAATTCATTATTAAATAAAATCCTATTTCAATTTAATATTTTCTATAACTTTAATTAATAAAAAAAAAATCTTATTTCTTTAAATAATCTAAGAACATTTGACCAACCTACTTTATATTTAATTTATTACTCCTATGTAAATGATAAACACATATCTAAATTTTATGAATAGGCAAGAGAGTGTATCACACATCAAGGCATCCAAATATATATGGGTGATACACCATTTGTTTTTGGAGGTCCATGATGTATTGATTATGTTCCTTTTTAAAGTCTATGATAAAAAATAAAAATTAGTTAAAAACCGTTTCTTCGTTATGTAAATGATAAACACTTATCTGTTAAGTAAATGATAAACACATATCTAAAATTTATGAATAGGCAATAGAATGTATCACATATCAAGACATTCAGAGATATCTGAGTGATACACCATTTTTTTTTAGGTCCATGATGTATTGATTATGTCCTTTTTAGAGGCTATGATCAAAAATAAAAAATGGTTAAAAACTATTCGTGGAGAAATGAGAATAAAGATAAATATAAAAAAATTATCTTTAATTTAATATATCATGTATTTTTTAATACTAAGAGAATAATATATTTCAGTAAATTTAATAAAAAAAATGAAAATATTTAAAAATAAAATAGCAGAAAAAAAGTGACATTGAAGTAAATAAGAAATGAACTTTTATAATAAACATTAACTATTGGAAAACTTCATATTACTTAAATAAAAATAGCTTAGTCCATTATAAAAAACATGCTCATATATAATTGGAACAGATTTAATACTACTAGAAGGATAGAGTCATAAAAACACCAACTGATAGTAAAACGAAATCCATAAAGTCATGCACATCACATCAACATACATTATTTATAGCGGGAGATCATAGAGGGGAATTGAATGCGCATGGCCTTCAAGTGACACACATTCAAACCTTATTATTATCAGAAAATATTTACAAGCTATAGAGTCTTTCTGCGTAACTCATTGGGAGCTTTTCTCTCCAAATTTGTAAACTTCTAATTCTTGGAGACCTCTGCCTACACTATACACACAATTACATATACCAAATATTTGGCTAGAAAAATGGGGCATCTGTCTTGTACTTCAAAATTTCTACATTCCTATCCCAATACGGGTTGCATTTACAAAAGCCCACTTGGCCTGTCACTAAACAATTTAACACCTCAAAGTATAATTATAATTAAGCACATGGTAATTATATAGCCTATAGAATGTATAATTTATTTATGAGCAAAATTTCGTGACTCCTTTTAGTCTGTAAAAATGTGGGGTTGATGCTCTGCATCACAGTGGGGAGAAAGGACTCGATAAGTGCCAATTTGGATGAGGCGAACACCAATATTCCCATGCTCAATGCAGCTATCCAGAATCTCATTGGAATGTTTTTATCGCAGTACTCATCAGTGACTAATATGGTCACACTAGTGGGTAAGTCGAACTTTCACTTGACCATCATATTCTTGAATATTCCCAAAATCTTTAATAAGCCTTCTAAAGGTGTCCTGATTTTTTTATCATCAGTTTTTTGAAATATTTTGAAATGTGCCATTGATATAAAGATAGTGGTTTAATTTTGCTAAATTTAACTCAATTACATAATTCAAAATCTGCTTTCCATTTTATTAAAGTTAACTATTTTACTAAACTTAACTCAATTACAAATTCTAAGAGGAAAACCAATTGCAGATCAACTTCCCTGCATTATATTAAACATCACATAAATACAAGTAGTATTGGTTCAAGATAGAAATTCTATCTTAACCATACAATCAACTAGTTGAGAAAATATCTCAACCACAACACCAAAGAAGAAGTTATATTAGTTATACTAAATCTCTTAGATCCAATTAATTAACAATCACACAACAATCTCTTGTTTATTTGATTCCAAAATACCCTCAAAATTTATAATTATGGAGATATATATATATATATATATATATAGCATATAAATATATATATGTATATATATATATATAATATATACTTATATATAATGACTTTTTTTATCCCCTAACGTTTAAATGATGAATATGTATCGGTAACATTCCCAACAACTAACCCGAATTTTTTTTCTTCACACCTCTATTTTCCGTGTCGGGAATCTATGGAATATTGGAATATTGTTTAGAGAACTCCCATGGAACAATGTCCAATTTTATGTTAAATGTCATGAGTATTATCATGTCCTATTTCCTGTCAATGACACCCTGTGCCTTATCTCAAAGTTTAATGTTTACATGACACTGCGACTAAATGTGAACCTTCCCATCATATAACACAAAAATTCTTAGTCTTGCAAATTCCATTAAACTATTGTTCTTGTTAGCCTCACTTGCTTCTAAACATTACACTGTGAAATATTGCTAGGAAATGAGTCCCACAATGACATGGCCACCACATTCCATGTTGGCACCATGTGGCTATCGTGTGCCATATGTCACTCTACAACTTTGTAACTTGTAACCAATTTTATCCAAATCAATATTCCTAATTAAGTTTTTCATTTTCCATGTGACCTTTCCATGGGGCAACCATGTCATCACTTTGTCCATGTCATGAACAGTGATGGCAGGTGCCAACTCAACTTAATGAAAATTGCTCAAAAACATTAACTTTATCATTTATTAACATACATATTTCCCATCTAGCAGTGGAATTTTCTCGAAGTGATCACAATCAAAACTTGGAAAAAGGTATGTGGTCTTAATCAACATTAATTAAGTTTAATTAACTTGGAGGAAGTGTCTTCTTACAAGTACCTAGGAATTGATATTCATCACAAGCTCAACTAGAACTATAGCATTGAGAAAAGGATTAATGGGGGGTGGAGAGCTTATTTTGGTCTTGAAAATAATTGTAAAACAACAAACCTCATAAAGTGGGATAGAAAGAAGTTCCTCTTCGAAATTTTAGTCACTCCTACTATCTTATATGGATGTGAGGCTTGGGGTTGCAACATCTCTAGAGAATCATCGAGAAAGATTGAGCAAATCTGGAAGCATTTTTT
Source organism: Pinus taeda (assembly GCA_000404065.3). Taxonomy (NCBI): domain Eukaryota; kingdom Viridiplantae; phylum Streptophyta; class Pinopsida; order Pinales; family Pinaceae; genus Pinus; species Pinus taeda. Next base: position 450,340 of record APFE030613481.1, on the reverse strand, counting down.
AATGTATAACCTAAAAATTAAAAGCAATACAACCTATACTATTCTCCTTATAGAAGTAGGTCTTTCCCCTATCGAGAGCCTAGCTATGACTAGGCTTCTGTTGTACAACACAAGCTCAATAACATAGGAGACCATAGACTTCCTAAGCTAGCTTTAGATTCCAGCCAAAACCACCTAAGGGTCAAACGAGGTCGGTATAAAGACGCCAGGTCCTGGTTATACCATTGGGATATCGATGAGAATGCTGCATTGTAAAACATTAATAACATTAAAAATATTGTTACTTCTAAACTCAAAGAAAAAATGTGGTGTGAGAAAGATTTAACAACTAAAAAAAATTAAGATATGATAAAGAGGTCATCAACCCCACCCTAGAAGATCAAAAGTATCTCTTTGTTTTAACTGGCTCAAAGAAGAAAATTAATATAGCCAAGATTAGAATGAACTCTCATGAGCTCCATAGTGAAACGAGTCATTGGGCAGTTCCTAAAACACCATGGATGGAAACGATCTGCCATCTTTGTGAGAATATGAACATCAAGGATGAAAATCACTTCCTCTTAGAGTGCCCTGAGTACAACCACATTAGATCTCAGTTTCATAATCTTTGTTGCAATACTGACCTTCCTAGCCTTTTACGATGTCAAATTTATAGTGAGCTTGGGAGGCTTCTCTCCAAGCCTTTTGAGCATAGGAATAAAATCTTAAATAAACCAAATAATTCATTTCTTTAGGTCCGATAAACCAAAGCTTGGTCTCAGTGGACGTTAACCATCATCATCATCATCATCATCAATTATAATTTAATAAAAGAGCTTAAAAAACATTAAAATTCTTTTTTATAAAGCATTTCATATATGCAAAGGGAAATCTTCCAACCTCGAGTTCATGAATTCCCTATTACTAATGTTTTCATCTGTTGCTATGGTGATTCAATCAAGTAAGCATGAATGGTTCACAACTTTTGCAGTAATCATGTTTTGGACATAATTTTAAAGGAAAATTTTCTTCCAATCCCAATTAATGTAATCATGGTATGATAAGTCTCTTATCCACCACCCTTCACCACTAATTTCCAAACCCCACCCTCCTCTTATTGTTGAGAACCAACAATCCCCGAAATCGAGAAATGATGGACACCACCCTTCTCTTCCTGGTAAACCCCATGATCCCATTAACGTTCAAGTAGACAATAACATTAATGATGGCCCACCTTGTACCACAAAATCATTTCTCCACACAACTAACTCCTCCCCATCATCAATACCCAAATTCCACACTCTATAAATTATTGGAGTAGTTTTTTGTCAGAATCCAGGGAAAAATTCGTGGCCAAATTTTTATTTGTGTTGTTTAAATTAGTTTTTTCACCACATATATGTATTAAACACCCTCAAAATCCCTTGGGGCACTTCAATAGTGAAGATTTTGTAAAATTGTTAGAGCATAGTTACGGATCTAGCTGAAGAATAATTGCACAAACTCACAAGAATTGAAAAGGAAAATTGGAATTGAGAATGAATTTGATTTTTCAATATTCATTTGAGAATAAAAACATAGAGAAACTAAGTTAAGCTTAGTTGTACATGCAATAAATAAGGCTAATTAAAGCTAACTAAATCCAAGTGCACACCACATGCAATCGCTCAATTTAACTAAATAAAGCCAAGTGCACCGCACATGTAATCACTAGATTTAAGTAATGTTAACTAAGTGCACATAACATGCAAAAACTAAAGTTGAAATGAAGCTAATTAAGGCTAACTAGGTGCATGTACACCAATACCCCCCTTAGGCATAATTTACATGAGTGTGATTCAAAATGAATGAGTCCCGACAACAAGGCCGTTTTTGGTACCCATGTATAATGCATGAAAAAGAGGAAAGAGGGAAAACCCAGTCGGAAGAAACCCCCCATCAAAATATAATGCAAAAAATAGAGAAAAGACAACTGCTAACCAGTCGTTTCCTTCACCACGAGATGATCTTACAGAAATTGAAACTTTTTCTCAGTGAATGTCTTGGTGAAGATGTCAGTAGTCTACTAAGAACTGGGACTGTATTGTAGATCAATGGTCCCATCATGAATCAGTTCTCTAATGAAGTGCATGTGGATCTCAATATGTTTGGTCTGCTTCTACTGCACTCGGTCTCTACAAAATTTTAGTGTACTCTGATTATCACACCATATCACAGTCAGACGATGGACATTGATACCAAGCTTAGAAAGGAAATGTTGTAGCCAAATGGCCTAAATAGTGGAATTCATTGCTCCTCTATACTTGGCCTTTTTTGATGATAAAGCAATGGAAACATGCTTTTTACTTGACCAGCAAATTGGGTCGGATCCGAAACTAAGTCCATAATTGAAGGTGGAATTGTGATCAAGGTTGTCGTCAGCCCAATATAAATCTATGAACACAGTGAGATCCAAAGAAAAATTTACTACATGATCAATCCCATAGTTGATTCTCCCATGGACATATCGAAGGATGCACTTCACATCTTTCCAATGAAAATCATGTGGCTTTTGCGTGTATCTAGAAAGTCCTCCTATGACATATGAGAGATGAGGATGGGAGTGAGTGAGATAAAGAAGACTCCCCACAAGCTAATGGTACAATGTGCAATCAACCAATGGTGTGTCTTTTCCATTCCTAAGATTTATCCCTTATAATAATGGCGTGGTTGCTGGCTTGCAGTAGCTCTTGTGAAATCATTCCAAAATATCTCTAGCATACATTGGTTGAGAAATGGTAAACCTAGAACCCTTCTGATTGATCTATAGTCCAAGGAAGAAATATAGCAAGGCCATATATGTCATAGAAAACCACTTATGCAATGTAGTTTTAATCTCAACAATGGAAGAAGCTAAACTAATTGTTATTAAAACATCACCTACATATAATACTATGATCAACAAGGATTCAATTTTCTTCAATAAAAAACATTGGAATCAGATTTGTAGCATAGAAAATTTTGAGATAACAAATAGGAATCCATCTTTTCATACGACACTCTAGGTTCATGCATGAGGCCATAGAGAGACTTCTATAGTTTGCATACTAGAGATTAATTTTGAACATATCCCTGTGGATTTTCTAGGTATATTTCCTCCTCAAGATCATTGTGAAGAAAAGCATTCTTCACATCCATATGATGCACCTTCCATCCTCTTGTTGCTGCAATGGAGAGACCTAGCAGAATGGAATCCATTTTTTCCACTGGAGAAATATTCTCATCATAGTCAACACCATGTACATACTAAAAACCTTTTGCAACCAAACATGCCTTATATTGAGTGACTTGCCATCTACTTTCTTGGTCTGGTAAACCCACTTACAGATCACAAGTTTACGATTGGAAGATAATGGAACCAGGTCCCAAGTCTCGTTCTCAATGAGAGATTTGTATTCCTCATCCATAGTTGCTTCCCATTCAGGATGCCTAGCTGCCTCTGCATAAGCTTGTGGATCATATGCATGCATCATATACACATGCATGGGAATGCATGGATCCATAAATAAGACTACTTGTGGAGCTTCCTCAAACTGAGTTATAGTGGTAGGACCATCTAAGAGATCACTCATGATGTGCCATTTTTGTGCTAAAGGTGGTTGAGAATCTGCCAAAATACATGAGTAAATATTATTTCAATGTTCAACAACTAGTGGTCCAACAGGTGTCATGGGAACAGACTCATCTAGATCATAATTCCAATCTGAATTATCATCTACATACTCATCAATTAATGGTGAGGGAAACTTTGTAACAGGTTCATCTAGTGGTGCATGCAAAGCATCTTCTTCAAACTTTACACTCCTTTCAATAAAGAGCTCTTTAGTGTTGATATCAAGCAATCTATACCCTTTGACTTCATTGGAATATGCAACAAACATGCATGTCTTGCTCTAAGGCTCCAAATCCTTTCTCTTCTCTATAGGAATGCAGTGCCATGCTTGAGATCTGAAAATGCAAAAATAACTGACTTCATGTTGCACGCGAGTCCAAGCCTCAAAAGGTGTTTTTCCAGTAAACAAATTATGAGGACATCTATTTTGGATGTATGAGGCACAATTGATAGCTCTAGCCCATAATTTTGATGGAAGAGATCTTGCATGCAACATGCAACTAGCCATTTTATTTCAAATATCTATTCTTCCTCTCGGCCACCCTGTCTTGTTGCAGAGTGTAAGGAAATGTATGTTGTAACTGTAATCCTTCTTCATTAGAAATATTCTAGATATTTTTGTTGACGTATTCCTTCCTATTATTTGTGTAGAGGAGTTTGATGTGTTTTAGATTGATTTTCCACATGTGCTTTAAAAATATTTATATGTTGAAAAACTTCATACTTGAGTTTCAGGAAATAAACCCATGTGAATCTCGTGTAATCATCTATAAATGACAACATGTATCTTTCTTTGCTTATTGAAGTACTAGAAATGGACCCATGAGATCACTGTTTACAAACTCCAAAGATGAAGAGCCTCTCCATGCATGCCCCTTCTCGAACCTGTCTTGTGGATTCTTTCCAAGAGCACATCCATTACAAACACCATTTGAAAATTCAATGGCTGACAATCCTTTAACCATCCCTTGCTTGCTAAGTTGCTAGATATATTTAAAATTCAAGTGCCCAAATCTCTCATGCCAAATCCTAATTTCTTCATTTGCATGCATATGTAGCAAGATAGAATATGATTGAGGAACAAAATACAAAAATGTATAGAGATGAGATTGATCATTTGTCTTGCCAGATGTAATTTTCATGTTGGATTTCATATCATAAATGCTCACAGAATCTAGGGTAAATTCCACTTTCATTCTAGTGCCTATGTGTGTCACCTGATACACATAAAGAAGATTCATAGAAAGCCTTGGAATATACAAGACATTCTCAAAACTTCCATCTTCGAATTACACTCTTCCTTGTCCAGTTGCTTCAACCACAGAATTTCCCCCCAATGAGAATAGGAAGTCCCAAGTATGGATATAGAGAAGAAAAATATTCCTTTGAAGAAATCATATGATGCAAAGCTCCTCAATCGATAATCCATTCTTGTAGTGTAGAATGAAGGGAAATCAAAGCATGACCCCTTGTTTCTGATGGTTTTTCCTTCATCTTCTTATTGGAACTTTTTGAAATGTAATGACCAATATTATTTTGTTGAATAGTCTTTTCCATCATATCAATAGTATTCTGCAAGCAAGAGGATTTAGGATGGTAACCTCTATTACAATAATGACACTTGGAGTTTCCTTTCTTTCCCTTCTTAGCCTTGGAGTTGGAAGAATCATCTGGAGGTTTTGGAGTTCCTCCCTTTCTTGGATTTGGATATCTTGCCTTTCCTTTTCCTTTAGATTGTTGATTTGGTTTCAAGTTAGAATTTCCTTTTTCATGCATGGAAAGTGCATGTGCATTTGAAGAATTTAATGAACCCATCTTGATGAGCTTATCCTGCTCATGAACAAGAGACTCAACAAATGCATCAAGTTTAGGCATTTTCCATTTATCTCTAGTTGCAAGTCTAATTATATGAAATGTAGAAACAAAAAAAAACATATTCAGGACCTAATTTAGACAAAATGGAAAGGATCAATTGACCTTCTTATTTGGATTTATCGATCCCATAATCCTATAATTGTAGAAGCAATTATTTGAATTTCGTAAAGAAATCCTGAATGTTCTCAAAGTTGTTTATATCTAAGGAATTTAGCTCATTTTCGAGGATATGAGCCTGCATCTCATCTTTCTTTCCAAATAAGTTCTCCGAGGTTATCCATAACTCATTCAAAGTGTTGCATGCATCCACATGGAAACACAATGCTAGAGATATGGACAACAATAGAAGTCCAAAAGCCCCGTCCATCCTATTGAAGTGTTCTTATTTTTTAATGGTGGAATTTGGTTCATCTTCTGTATTCATAACTATCTGATACAAGCCTTTACCTATGAGGTGAAGCAAAATATTGGGCTTCCATTGGATGTAGTTATACAAAGTGAGAATAGCTAAATATGGGAAATACATTCTTTCACTTTGCAGTTATGGCAACAATTGCAACAATTCTGTAATATTCTGATCCACAAATCAAAAATCCTAATAATTTCCAATTCTTTGATCTTCAAACATGAAAAATAATGTTCATGCACCTTCTCTAGGCCCTTTTAGCTCTGATACCATGTAAAAGTATTGGATCACATATACGGATCTAGCTAAAGAATAATTTCACAAACTCACAAGAATTGAAAAAGAAAATTGAAATTGAGATTGAATTTGATTTCCCAATATTGATTTGAGAATCAATACATAAAGCAACTAAGTTAAGCTTAGTTGTACATGCAATAACTAAGGCTAATTAAAGATAACTAAATCTAAGTGTGCTTTATGTTCTATTAATGTGCACATGTACCACATGCAAGCACGAGAGTTAACTAACTAAATCCAACTGCACACCACATGTAAGCACTCAAGTTAACTAACTGAAGCCAAGTTCACACCTCATGTAAGCACCAGATTTAACTGACTAGGTGCATGTACACCAACATAGTTCACCTGTCAAACTTGTGATCTTAATGAATCCCTTCTGAAATATAGATGAATTAAATTATAAAATAAACGAGAAAAGCTTCCCAAAAATATCACTTAAAGAACACTTGTAAATTATCTCCTATGCCTCCCCATCATTCTCACGATCCTTATATTCCTTCTCCCTTTCAAATAATTACAACAAGTTCTCCTCTATTATAGAGGTTGATAGTTTTCATTCGAAGCAACTAACATTGCAGTGACCAATGCTATAGTTCTTGTCTCGGTAGTAACGTCGAAATAATCTATACATGGGACTGACGACATCACCACAGGAGAAAAAAATGGATACAACATCTTGTGCAAGCTTTTATACATTGTCTTATAAGAGAAGCCATGCTTAATTGGTGGGGAATTCCATTATTGGTCTGAGAGGGACAAAATTGCAGAAGTTGTTGTGACAAGAATGTTAGAGTTCAGTGCGCACATTGTTATTAATATAGCAAGTGCATTTGTTTCCATGCAACATGCTTCACCAAATAACTTTACTAAATTAGCAAATAGCACATCCTGCAATATTGGAAGAATTTTGAGGCCATAGGAACCTATTTAGTTTTTAGGGGAATTTGTTGCTTTGTATCAGCTTGTAGCTCCATTATTGGATCCACTCAGTTTTAGTTCTAATGATTTGATAAGTAAAAATGATATTGGCGATCAAGGGGTACCAAATAACTTGGAATTGCTTGCAGTTAGATCTCCATGGTAGGAAGAACGCATAGTGCATATTGCATGTGTCCCTTATCCTCCTTGTTTCCATGACACAAGGTCAAACTTTGAGCCTCATCCAATATTTCTATTTTCGCTTTTCTTGGAATTCTCTCTCACTATAGCGAGCATGAAGAATATGCCTACCTAGATCCTGAAAGGAAAATATAGATCGATAATATAATTGTGAGTGTGCAAGTCCTTCCATCGTAGTTTCTAATTGTTTTGTATGATTAATAGTTAAAGTAGAGATATGGTCTACTATATCTACATCAGAATAATAAAAACCCACTATATCATGAAAATGACATTTTAAAATCTAACTCAGCTATGAAAATGATGTTGCTTATGCTCTGCGTCTTCCTAGTAGAGTGTTTTTTTCAAAACGTGGAAAAACCTTTCATAACTTAGTTGTCAAACCAAGAGTAAGGATAGTCATATCTAACTGTTATCTGCAAATGCAGGCTGACTCATTATCATTATTCAAGGAAAACCATGCCACCTGAAATGACCCGTTGGTGGTTCGTGTAAGGGGGAATACTTTCACTCCTACAAGATGACTCTTGGTCTTGGGGTTTTAACCTATTTCCTTACGTTCAAGGAATATGAGATCCTAGCCAAGTAGAATTAGTTTTAGGGCATACTCGATAACCAAATAGAATTATTAGTATGAATATCATATGGTTTCTGTGGTAAAATATTTTGTTTTCTTAAAAATTGTTATGGTTTGTGTATTCAAATCGTATATAAAGTGAATGATACTATGAATCTGCAAATTTCATGTATTGTATATATAGGGAGATAGGCTAATAATATAAGTAATCATATTAATTCATCACCTATAAATAAAAGTGCACATAAGTTGAAATCATTGCCCTATTTTTTGAAATCAAGATATGACTTGGTTCATTTTGAAGGGACTTTTTAACTATAGTTTCAAATATACATTTGTTTACTCTGTCCTTTAAAATTTGCACATGATGATTTTGTTTGTTTGAAATGTGAAAAAATATAAAAATTGTACTTTTCCTTCTTTTTTTTGTTTTTTTTCCTAAGAATAGAAATTTTATTACAGACCACCACTTACACCCATAAAGCGATGGGCTAGGGACGAGACTATCTGGTATTTGGTTGCACCACGAATGGAAGGGATGTCACAGTAATAAGAAGTGGAGGGTGGACCTTGAATGGCTAGCCTTGGATGAAATCCTGAGACCACAACACAAATTAAAAAATAAAATGTATATATTCCCTAAAAGATGCAAAGATAATCCTGGAGAAAATTGCAAGAGAATCCTTGAGTTTGAATGACATTACATGGTAAGCATAGGATCCCCATTCTATAGTAAAATTGGTCTTATTTTTGTCTTCTTCTACAATCCTAACATGATGAAAACCTAAAAAACATCTATAAAATAATAGGCCTCATATCTTGCAACATTATCCAAGACCTCATCACTAAAGGAAGTATGGAAGGGGTCATGAACACATGCATTATTAAAATTGCGATAGTCTACACAAACTATGGTATCATTGTAATCCTTCTTGTCTTGGATAACTATAGGACATATCTAATCAACTTCATCTACAAGAAAAATAAACCTTCCTGCAAACTTTTTTTCAATATTCTTCTTAGCCTTTTCTTGAATGCTTGGGTTTAGCCAATATTGGTGATCTTTATCAGGACGTTCATTTGGTTTCAAACTACATTTCAACGTAAATCTACTTTAATGCCTTTTAGTTCTAAAACATATCCGAGAAATAAGTCTTCATACTCGTTGTGGTAGATAAAATATCTCCTTGATTATTTTCTTATCCCAATAATCTCATATGGATGATAATTTAGGCTTCTTGTAAGAACCAATATTAAATTTCCACAACTTAACGGGTTGTAAATGAGGAGTATATTGAGGAGGATCATCGTTGATAATTCATTAACCTTTAGATAGTTTAAAAGACAAATGTCTCAGTCCCTCCAGATCATCATCATTTGGTTCTTTATCAATATTTCTTTATCAAAGGGGGAGAGTATCTTGGTGTTGCTTGATACATCTAACAGGTTCTACAACTTGAATTAATATACACCAATATGGTTTCCATCAAGTCCAAATAGGGTGATTGTTGGAATTATGATGCATGTGTTGTATTTGATGGAAACCCACTTGTAACAGAACAAGTATATGGCAACTAGATGAATCTACAAGATAGATGAGAGGTGACAAAATGATGGAACATAGATGAATCTATAGGTTAGAGGTGACATACTGATGGAACAAATATGAATCTATAGGTCACAGGTGACAGAATGATGGAAGAGAATAATGGTCAAAGGTTTGATATAGGGATATTGTTAGTGAGTGTTGTCCCTGATATTTACAAATGTGACAAAATGCAGTTCAAAGGAATCAGTTCAGAAGTAATGTACAATAGAAAATCACATTATAACAGGTCTATTTAGAGGAAACAAAATAATGGTACAAAAGAATAGGATGAAGTAACAAAGGACTACATATCATAATCAAGAAGTTGAATAAAAAGGACATTTTCAGGTATGTTAAGTTTTCTACGTTAGTTCACTTTATCCAAGAAGCATACACACGTGTGTTAATAGAACAAAAGGAGCGTATATGTATGCACACACTTTTATAGAAGGAAAAACGTGTATGGGATGGAAAATCAAGGTTTTAGTCCAAGGTATTGGTCCAAGGTTTTAGTCTGAGGGATTCGTCTGAGGTTTTGGTCTGAGGTTTTGGTCCGAGGTATTGCTCTGAGGTATTGCTCCGAGGTTTTGGTTCGAGTTTTTGGTCCGAGGTATTGGTCCAAGGTTTTGGTCTAAGGTATTGACAAAGGATCTAAGTATATAAGAAGGAGAAGATAAAAAGGCTAACTGCACAAGGAATGAATATCTTATGAAGTGTTAGATCAAAAGAAAATATGCATGTTATGGGTTTCTAATGATTTGCTTGATCTAGACTAAGTATGCACCTAAGCGTTTGATGATGAGATCTAATGATGGATCAAGATCATAATGACTTATCATTATGTGATATGATAATGGATAGGGTAGATCTGAGTGCTGACAAATGTTTTGTTCTTTAAATGTTATGATATGGGTATATCTGAAGTCTGGAATAGCTGCAAAGTTATAAGTTTTTATTTGTAGATCTATACGCTGGTTCGCCTTATTGAAGGTACGTATACACACTTGTTCGACACTTCCAAGTAGCGTATGCAAAAGAAAATCTTGTTGTTTAGGGATGAATAACCTATCTAATCAATGTTGTTGTTTTATTGTTGTTTGTCAATGATCTATTCATTAGATATGAAAGTAAAATTGATTGTATAAGGATATTAAATAATACTGATTGATTGATTGAGAAAGAAGGGTGATCCTTTTTGTCATCTGTTTAGGACTCTGTAATATGACACTATATCTTCGGAATGTCACTGATTGGTATAATTGATGGTTCAAAGGTTTTATGATTCAGTATCTTTAGAGGTATACGTAGGTTGGGATAAAGGAAATCGCGTATACACACTGGTTGGATTATGTTGTAGTAGCTACAACCACCCTCCAAAATTTTTCCTTAACCTGTTTTGGAGCCTCCCTACCAACCTTCACAACATCTTCCCTTGCTTCGTCAAGTCCTCAAGCTTTAGTGTCTTTCTTGCTCATAAGGAGCCTGTTGATCACAGTTTGATCTTTTCCCTTCACAAGCCGCTCACCCGGACTTGGTCCAATTGTAGGCTCAGCAGCTTCCCCTTGAAAAATGTGCATTTTTGGATGGAAACCAGCGTTCCCTCTAGAAATTGCGCAATCCTCTATGGCAGCATACTGAGCTCCAGGATTGCGTAATCCTACTAGCTAACGCTCCTAGCAAGATTTGCACAAATCTTCATAGCAACAGGCTGTGCAACCCAAGATTTGAGAAAATTTGGGTAGCAGTCAGCTGATCTGCCCAGAAATTGCGCAAATATCTTAGGCAACTAGCCCAACTCCAAGTGAGAAATGCACATTTTTCTCTAGCAATCGAGCAGTCTCTTGCATGTGTAGCTGAGTTGACCAGTTCCCTTCAGGACTGAGCAATGCAGAGTTACATGCATGGCCTGCTTCTCCCAAGGTAACATGCAAAGGCATCCCTTGTTTCAGGGATCTATGTTTAGCAATTGGAGGTTACATGCAAGGATCAATTTTGAAACCTTCCACCAAGTGTCACTTCCCCTAGATTCATGGCATGCGTGTCACAACCTCAATGTTATAAAAACTCATCAACCAGACACTGCAGAGCTCATTCCTCACGTCAAACTTGTAGCCCAAACATCCCACATCACATCTAGGAGCAGTCGGCACATTCGGCTAAGCTATTTTTGGGTAATCCCGTTTCCCATGCCTTGTGCTACATTTTTGTCATTTTTTTGTGTTTTCGCTTGTAGGAGTACTATTTTCTTGATTTCTTTGAATGCTTGCTATCGTTTACATATATATTGGCTTTTCCTAGCTCTGTTTCAATTTTTTTTGCTATCCACTCCATTTAGCTCTTCTACTATCAACATTTAGAAATAGTCCTGATGATGGATCCCTATTGGGATTTGAAACATTGACAAAATATGGTTATTCCTGTGGGTTCTCCAATAACTAACTCAGAAGATATAAACCACAGATGTCTAAAATCTATAATCATTTCCTTGTATGGAAGGGATACATGGAGTGAAATCATTTTACTCGAAAAATTTAGAGTGAAGATAGCAAGAAGAGCTACAGACCTCTCTCATTTAGCTCTTCTACTATCAACATTCAAAAATAATCTTGATGATGGATCCCTGTTGGGATTTGAAACATTGATAGAATATGGTTATTACTGTGGGTTCTTCGGTAACTAACTTAGAAGATATAAACCACAGATGTCTAAAATCTAGAATCATATCCCTGTAGGGGAGGGGATACATGGAGTGAAATCATTTTACTCAAAAAGTTCAGAGTGAAGATAGTAAGAAGAGCTACAAACCTCTCTCATTTAGCTCTTCTACTACCAACATTCAGAAATAGTCCTGATGATGGATCCCTGTTGGGATTTGAAATGTTGACAGAATATGGTTATTACCATGGGTTCTCCAGTAACTAACTCAGAAGATGTAAACCACAAACGTCTAAAATCAAAAATCATTTCCCTGTATGGAGGGGATACATGGAGCGAAGTCACTTTACTTGAAAAATTCAGAGTGAAGATAGCAAGAAGAGCTACAAACCTCTCTCATTTAGCTCTTCTACTATCAACATTCAGAAATAGTCCTAATGATGGATCCTTATTGGGATTTGAAATGTTGATAGAATATGGTTATTACCGTGGGTTCTTCGGTAACTAACTCAGAAGATATAAACCACAAATTCTAAAATCCAAAAGCATTTCCTTGTACGAAGGGGATACATGGAGTGAAATCACTTTACTCGAAAAATTTAGAGTGAAGATAGCAAGAAGAGCTACAAACCTCTCTCATTTAGCTCTTCTACTATCAACATTCAGAAATAGTCATGATGATGGTTCCCTGTTGGGATTTGAAACATTGACACAATATGGTTATTACTGTGGGTTCTCTGGTAAATAACTCAGAAGATATAAACCACAGATGTCCAAAACTAGAATAATTTCCATGTACAGAGGGGATACATGGAGTGAAATAATTTTACTCGAAAAATTCAGAGTGAAGATAGGAATAAGAGCTACAGACCTCTCTCATTTAGCTCTTCTACTATCAACATTCAGAAATAATCCTAATGATGGATCCCTGTTGGGATTTGAAATGTTGACAGAATATGGTTATTACTGTGGGTTCTCTGGTAACTAACTTAGAAGATATAAACCATAGATGTCTAAAATCCAGTATCTCACTACTGTCGCATGCATGAAACTATTTTGCATGGATGTTTGCCCAACCGGCCAACTGCATCACCCACATGCATGTTGATCTGTTTATTAAATATTTCTTTCATGTTTTGCATGCAATATCAATCACTTCTGCTATCACTTAGTGTCTCCATGCATTCACTGACTTACTTTCTTTTAGTCGCCCGTTAGTGAGTCGGGGCAACCTTGGCCAGGGCTCTTCCTTCACCAAGGGTACATTGGGCAATCTGGGAAAGGAAGGCTCACCTTCCTCTCCAGATTTGTGCATTCCTACCTGGCACTAGCCTCCAGGATTGTTTTGCACATTTCTAGTAGAAAATGGCTGCTTGGCCCAATAAATTGCACATATTTGTTCCTAGGCCAGCAATCCTTCCCAACTAGGATTGCACATTGTGCAATCCCAGTAGTCAGCAACCAAACTGGACTGTGCATTGCACAATTTCAGTAGTTATCCAGTCTCCCAGTAGCCCAAACTCTGCCTTGAGTAATCTTAGCATTCGGTCTCCTGACCTCCTAGATGAAATTGTGCAACCTTCATGATCATTCACCCAGGTATGTTGCAAGTCAGTTCTCATGTTCATTTTGGTTTTTGACTAAAATATTTCTTGCTATGAGTGTTTCCATGTCTCTAGGTATCACAGGTGTTCATCTAACTCTCAACAGTACATGTGCAATGGTTTCTAGGAGAGCAAAGACGAGGACACCGTTTAGAGCACACTTGGGGATGTAGTTGATCAAGTGTCTATGAGCTTGCTTACTCACGAAGACATCAAGTTTTTCATAGACAAGGACATCAAGCAGTAACATCACAATGAGAAGCATCATGAACAACAGTTGAAGACAACATACCAAATGTAACGAATGTAAGAGGAGGGTTGTTGACAACACAGAGGTGGAACAAGGTTGCAAGCTCAAGCAGGTCCATTGATGATGAAAGAAACTTTGGAGACTCCGGCTATGGAGTGACGACATGAGGTGAAGAATGCATGAAGGTAGAAGATGTAACAAAGAAGGAGTTGCATGTGCTGAAGTAGAACTTAGGAAGAACATGAAGCATGATCATAACAAGAATATGAGTTATGGCTATTTGTCAATTCCCTTCAATGACGTCTCTCTTCCATTTTCATGTCTGTGTGCATGTTCCACAACTCTACTAACATATTATTTCATATATTTGGCCTATTGACATTGTCAATCATCCTGTTCCTTTGATATTGTCAAACTTAACTCATAAATTTTGATGAGATCAATGTAACTCCTATGACATTATCAAATTTTACTCTACACCTTGACAAAATCAATTTAACTCTCACTCGCTTGATTTTGTCAACCTACCACTCCATACAATCAAAAAATCAATTTAAATACCCTTGACAAAATCAATCTACCACTAATTTCCAATCAAAATTGATCAATCAAAAAATGAAGAACCCAACCAACATATTATCCACTTTTGAAATCTCATAGCTTGAGCTCAAAAGTAACCCATCTATATTGAGTTATATTTCCACTTTATCCTTTGAAGATGCAATTTCTTCAAACTACTAAATCAATTTCATGTTTGTAGTGACTAAACTACTAGCCATTCTATTGACATAATTTAATTTACTAAGATACATAGCCCACTATTGCACTTGCCAACAATCTAGGAATGCAGTCTAGATACTTAATGTACCAAGATTCAATCTTAGAAGATGAACTTCATTTATATTCATCATGATTTATTTATTCCATTAACTAAAATGAATTTTTAGTTTAAAAGGATCCCACATGCTCACAGAGGTCACTAGAAATATCACTATGACATCTTCCTTTACTAATTGACATACAATTTCATGCCCAATTCCTTGTTTCCACCAATGACAACAACAATAGTATTCCTTGACCACCATTGAAAGCTTGACGTCACCAAACTTACATGTGTTTCATTGTTCCAATCAAAATCGATGGATTGCAACAATTCAATGGTGTATGCACAAATTCCATGCAATTTTTCATCCATACATAGATTTGTGGACAATAACTAACCAAGTATGGATGCTTTTCACACTTTAGCAAACCTACTACACAAGCACAAAAGCAAAGAATATGCAAACACCTAAGCTAATCTAATCTACATAGGATTAATATCTCATATCTCACATATTTATGGGCCCTCCTGTAAGGGAGTGACACCTCCAGCTATTAGGTGTGCTATCGAATTAGAAGACACTAAAAAATAGCATAAAGAGACCAAGCTTGTTCGAGGAGAGATTTATTAAATTTGATCCATTGACAAACACATTGTAATAGCCCTGGTTAAAAATCCATGTGAAAAAAATAAGGCCAAGGTCATGGGACATGTATTCCAAGATAAATGTTGGGAAAACACATTCTAGTGGGCATCACTGGATGTGTTTATGACTAAGGGAAATTGGAAAAGAAAATGGCTAAGCCTTTGGAAAGGAAAAATGGCATTATTGGCTTTTGACTTATGAAAATAATGAAAATTACGAGAAAAGGGAAGGTAAAAGGTCACAGGTTGTTGTTGGCATTATGATGCATGTGTTTTACTTGATGGAAACCCACTGGTAGCAGAACAAGTATATGGCAACTAGATGAATCTACATGGCAGATCAGAGGTGACAAAATGATGGAACAAAGATGAATCTATAGGTCAGAGGTGACATAATGATTGAAGAGAATAATGGTCAAAGGTTTGATATAAGGAGACTGTTAGTGAGTGTTGTCCTTGATATTTATAGATGTGACAAAATGCAGGGAAGTTCAAAGGAAGCAATTCAAAAGTAATGTACAATTGAAAATCACATTATAATAGGTCTATTCAGAGGAAACAAAGCAATGGTATAAAAGAATAGGATGAAGGAACAAAGGACTATAGATAAGAATCAATATGTTGAATAAAAAGGACATTTTCAGGTATGTTAAGTTGTGTACATTGGTTCAATTTGTCAAAGAAGTGTACACAGGTGGGTTAATAGAACAAAAGGAGTGAATACGTATGCACACAATTTCACAGAAGGAAAAGCGAGTATGGGATGGAAAATCAAGGTTTTGGTCCAAGGTATTGGTCCAAGGTTTTGGTATGAAGTATTGGTCCAGGATTTTGGTCTGAGATATTGGTCTGAGGTATTGACAAAGGATCTAAGTATATAAGAAGGAGAAGATCAAAAGGTTAAGTACACAAGGAATGAATATCTTATGAAGTGTTAGATCAAAAGAAAATATACATGTTATGGGTTTTTGATGCTTTTCTTGATCTAGACTAAGTATGCACCTGAGCATTCGATGATGAGATCTAATGCTGGATCAAGATCATAATGGCTTATCATTGTGTGATCTGATAATGGACAGGATAGATCTGAGTGCTCACAAATGTTTTGTTCTTTAAATGCTATGCTATGGGCATATCTGAAGCCTGGAATATATGCAAAGTTATAAGTTTTTATTTTTAGATCTATATGTTGGTTCGCCTTATTGAAGGTACGTATACATGCTGGTTCCACACTTCCAAGTAGCGTTTGTAGAAGAAAGGATTGTTGTTCAGGGATGACTGACCTATATAATTAGTGTTGTTGTTTTACTATTGTTTTTCAGTGATGTCTTCATTAGATTTGAAAGTAAAATTGATTGTATAAGGATATTAAGTCTAGTGATTGATTGATTGAGAAAGAAGGGTGATCCTTGTTGCTATTCATTTAGAACTCTGTAATATGACACTAGATCTTCATAATGTCACTGATTGGTACAGTTGATGGTTCAGAGGTTTTATGATTCAGTATATTTAGAGTTATACGCAGGTTGGGCTAAAGGAAATCACCTATACACACTAGTTGGCTTCATTGAAGGAGCATAAACATTTTGACACATGCTTTTTGAGGTTACAGTTGGTACTTTTAGTTGTTGGTGAAGTGTTTTTGATTCAAATCTATGTACTGGTTACAGTGATCTATTTGTTCTAGTTGATTGGTTGAATTTGTCTAAGTTTGAATGACTGGTTGATTCGGTCAGTATGTCAGAGGTTTCAATGATTGTTTGATTGACTATGTTAGAGGTTTCAGTGATTGATTGATTCAATTATAGTTGTTTTAGAGATTGATAATTGGGTTTCAGTTATATCAGAGATTGATGATTGAGTTTCAATAATCGGTTGATGCAGATGTATTTGTTGGATGTATTGTAGTGGTGATTGATTTTGATATTCAATGTAACTAATGGGTGCAGTGTGAAAATTTGATGAAACGTGTCCTACATATTGTGTTGTTGTGTACTAGGAGTATCTAGTATGAAATTTATGAAACGTGGTCCTTGGAGGATATTAAGGATTGGATCCTTCAGTGAGGAATTCAAAGCTTCCTACCAGTAGTGGATAGTGATTTGATCAGGGGGTGGAGCTCGCTTTCAGTAGAAGTTGGAGAATGAGTGAAGGTTGGAGCCTTCTGTAGACTGACGCCTATGTACTAGTAAACATATCAGCTATTACAATAGCTAGGGGGTCGTAGCTCCCTTGTAGTAGAAGCTAGAGAACGAGTGAAGGTTGGAGCCTTCTGTAGGCCTACGCCTACATACTAGTAAACATATTGGCTAGTACAAGAGATAGGGTGTTGCAGCTCCCTTCCAGTAGAAGCTAGAGAATTAGAGAAGGTTTTAGCCTTCTATAGGTGGGTGCCTACATACTGGTATGAGTCTGCACCAATACATGATTGTAAACATATTATTCTTTATATTAAAAGAAGACAGAGGCAAAAACAGTCAGTGGTTTTTGTCCCGCATTGGGTTTCCACCTTAAATCTTGGTGTTCATTTGTGTTGCTTATGTGTGATGGTTTATTATGTTATTACTGCACATGGTTACTGTTTATATTTTTAATAAAGTACTGATGCACTGATTAAAGTTCAACATATGATGAATTAAATGAATCATAAGTTCACTGGATATACGCTGGTTGCCTTAAGAACAATTGCGTGCACACACGAGTTCCCTTCACTGAAGTAGAGTATATAAATCTGATTATGGAAATGAAAAAGTTATTGATTTGTAAATACTATTTCACCCCTCCCCCCCCAGTATTATTCCCAATAATTGGTATCAGAGCAGGTCCTTTGGTAGAAGCTTGATCACTTGAAGGAGATCCCTAGAAACTATGAGAAAGAAGCTAAAGAAGAAAGCCTGAAAAGAAGAAGACATATCAAAGGAACTATGACAGTGGGAGAGACAATTGGTCGTTATGTGGAAGCAACTCTTAAAATTCAGAATCACCTCAAAATGAAGATGAACAAGCAAAATAATTATCAGGTACGAATTTGTTATCCTCCGATGATACATTTCTCTAGTCATTTAAAGATAATGAATGTGATAGCGAAACAACTGAATTTTCTCTTATGGGTGAAAGAGAAAGAAATCAAGTAGAGGCATAATTTAAAAATCTCACAGACACAATTAAAGATCAAAAAGATCTAATTGATAAAATGGAATGTGCCTACAAAGAAGAAGTTACCAAGTTAAAATCTCAGTTGGAGGAAGGAAACAAAGTAAGGAAACAGTACAAGGAAAAGGAATATCAATGTCAAAGGTTGTAGGATGAAGTGACATCATTGAGAAATGAAGTAAATGAAAAGGATACAACAAACAAGAAACTTATAGAAAGATCCAGTTACTACAAAAGTCTTAAAGTTGAGATGGTCTATCTAAAAGAAGAACTTGAAAATTCAAATAAGCAAAATGAAGGACTACCTCAAGCAGATGAGAAACAAGAAAATGAGATTCTCAAATTAAGAAAACAAGTGGAAGAAGGAAGAAAAGTTGAAGAAATCATGAAGAAGTAGTATCTTAAAAAGGAAGAGCAATATCAGGTTGAGGTAAATATACTAAAAGGTAAATTAGAAGAAAAGGATAAACTTTTACAATTTCAAGATAGTACTAAGATTTTGGATGATATTCTTAGTAGTTAAAGATCTCCTGCCATCATATCTAGTCTTTGTTTTCATGAAACTGTTAAAGGTGAATCTAGCTCACAAACTGAAGCAAGGAACTCTAGTGCAAATTCTGAAATGCTCGACAAGGATATAAGAGGTCAACCCCATCAACAACCAAGGAAAGAAAGACTTCAAAGAAAATCATTTACTCCTAACTATGGAAGTGATAATCAGTTCTTTCATCTGATGAATAATGTTGAATGTTTTGTATGTCATAATTTTGGACATGTTGCAGCAAGATGTAGAAGTAGAATGGCTCAAGCCAACAACCGTCACACAGAAAGATCATCAGCTTCCAAGTAATTTAAGGGATATTTTTTTCTTGCAATATGTTTGGTCACAAAGCCATTTATTGCTTTATAAGGAGTACAGAACATATAATATGTTATGCTTGTAACAAGTTTGGGCATATAGAAAAAGAATGCAGTAGAACATTTCGGCCAACATACCAAAAGGAGAAAACATTATCACACTCCAAGGTATGGAAGAAGAAGGAATCATAGTCATAAAGATGTGGCATAGCTTAGTATACAGACAAAATAGACTCAAGAGGAACTGAAAGTATGAAATTTTAGTGTTCTAATTCTCATATGCATTTATCATGAATACAAGTTACGTATATACTCAAGTTAGAACCTGAATAGTCGCGTATATGTTCGATTAATGAAGAAGTTGTGGGACAAACTTAGAAAATGGGTCTGATATGGTTCAGTCAATTATGAATTTTATTTTCTGTCTTGATTGTTGATGATTACAATCTATGGATGTTATTTGGAATTTATTTTGATCCTCATAAATTGTTGATGACTTGATGTATTACTGGTTGATGATGATGCCTTGATGTTTCTTACTGGTATATGAAATGATCAGATTTGACAGTGAACAGTTGGCACAGGTTCAGGGGAAGAATATGCTATGCTTGTAATAATGCATTGTTGGCATTATGTTTAGAAGTATTTGGTACATAATGATTCTTATCAATGGTGAGGATGCTTATATTGATGAAGTGTTTAAATGATACATCATGCTATGCTACAGTCATGAGTTTCTTATGATAAAATATCATATGATACTTATATTGCTTGAGCCACATAGTCGTTATTTTGATCAGATTTATGGATGACTGTGGACGACCCCTTTGATGATGCATATAGTACATATGGTATGTTGCATACATGGTGATATTCATAAGGACAAGGAGAAGAAAAAAGCTTAATTAGGCAACTTCATTTTTTGATAAGTGTCATTTCTTTTATGTTGTTGACATCACGCCTTCAAAGATGCATAATATGGTGCAGTTATGGATGAGGATTCATATATTTCTTGGCTCTTACATGGTTGAGGATTGTTGTTGTTGATGATATCAAAAAATATTGACAAATGACTATGACCTCATGATTTTATAGATACATATTGCTATTTCTTTGATGGATACACGGATGATCACTTAGTTTCATATTGACAAATATTGTTGGTTGGCCAAGAAAATGGTGGTATTGCAAGTTTCATGAAGACAAATCTATTTGAAGACATGGTTATTTGGAGACATGGCTTACTTAGTCACATAATGATGATGACTTCTTACTTTATGATGTTAGGTTTGATTATCATGGTTGATTTTTATCAGATGTAGATATTGGAAAAATCCCTAGTGAAGGTACATGGTTGATATATTGAGGGTAGTTATGGAAATATCATATAGTTCTTGTTACGACAATGATGATATTATGGTCATAGATGTTGAATATGGTGGTTTCACATATACATATGATATGATGTGAATGGTTTTGTATTATTGCTTGGAAACATGACATATGCTTAGTTGATTCATGGAAAGTTATGGAGCAAGGTGATCTTGATAAGATCAAGAAGATGAGTTGGTACATATATATACGACATACTTTGTCATAGGTCGATGATATTAAAGGTACATTGGCTTATCATTCAAACTGATGATGGACATATACAAGTTTTTGGTCTAGATATTGCTGACAGATGCTTATGGTGTAGATTATATATGATGTATGATACTTTCTGATGACTATCATGATCTTGTTTAGATATTTTGTCTTTGTTATAAATGTCATGTATATCATTTGATGTAAAGGTAATATAAAGGCCCATGATGTAATAATATGTCTCTATTTTTCATATTATTTTAATGAGTCCTTTTTGGTCATATGATGTAATTTGTACCCCCACTATGCATGGGAAGGATGATGTAATAATTGCTATATTTCATTCATGTATACACATTTGGTATATTTGCACTTGGTTGGGAGATTCATGTATGTATGAGCCATTGGTGATAGGAAGGTCATACTGACATAGTTGAGTTATAGAGTCACGTTATTATTTTGGAAAATATTTTTGCAAACTTTGCATGTGCTCAGCGGGAGCATGTACGTTTTAGTGCATCTCAGCACATATAAAGGGGGGGTTTAATTAGAGAATTCAGCATGTGCCTAGGGGGAGCATGATCAATGTTCATATTCAATTGTTCAAATATGGAAGTCTTCTTTTTGGTCAGCCCTTTTCCCTTGATCTCAAAAGGAGAGAATATCTTGGTCCGCCCTTTGCCCTTGATGTCAAAGGGGGAGAGTATCTTGGTGTTACTTGACACATCTAATAGGTTC
This sequence comes from Pinus taeda, assembly GCA_000404065.3. NCBI lineage: Eukaryota > Viridiplantae > Streptophyta > Pinopsida > Pinales > Pinaceae > Pinus > Pinus taeda. The sequence goes on along the minus strand of APFE030613481.1, from coordinate 428,531 downwards.
TTCAAATTGAATTAATATACACCAATATGGTTTCCATCAAGTCCAAAGGGGGAGATTGTTGGCATTATGATGCATGTGTTGTCTTTGATGGAAACCCACTTGTAACAGAACAAGTATATGGCAACTAGATGAATCTACAAGATAGATGAGAGGTGACAAAATGATGGAACATAGATGAATCTATAGGTCAAAGGTAACATAATGATGGAACAAAGATGAAACTATAAGTCATAGGTGACAGAATGATGGAAGAGAATAATGATCAAAGGTTTGATATAGGGAGATTGTTAGTGATTGTTGTCCCCGATATTTACAGATGTGACAAAATGTAGGGCAGTTCAAAGGAATCAGTTCAGAAGTAATGTACAATGGAAAATCACATTATAACAGGTCTATTCAAAGGAAACAAAGTAATGATACAAAAGAATAGGATGAAGTAACAAAGGACTACAAATCAGAATCAAGAAGTTGAATAAAAAGGACATTTTCAAGTATGTTAAGTTTTGTACATTAGTTCACCTTATCCAAGAAGCATACACACGTGCGTTAATAGAACAAAAGGAGCATATACGTATGCACACACTTTCATAGAAGGAAAAACATGTATGGGATGGAAAATCATAGTTTTGGTCCAAGGTATTGGTCCGAGGTTTTGGTCTGAGGTTTTGGTTCGAGGTATTGCTCCAAGGTTTTGGTCTGAGTTCTTGCTCCAAGGTATCGGTCGAGGTTTCGGTCCGAGGTATTGACAAAGGATCTAAGAATATAGGAATGAGAAGATCAAAAGGCTAAGTGCACAAGGAATGAATATCTTATGAAGTGTTAGATCAAAAGAAAATATGCATGTTATGGGTTTTTGATGCTTTGCTTGATCTAGACTAAGTATGCACCTAAGTGTTTGATGATGAGATCTAATGATGGATCAAGATCATAATTACTTATCATTATGCGATTTGATAATGGATAGGGTAGATTTGAGTGCTGAAAAATGTTTTGTTCTTTAAATGTTATGATATGGGTATATCTGAAGTCTGGAATAGCTTCAAAGTTATAAGTTTTTATTTGTAGATCTATACGTTGGTTCGCCTTATTGAAGGTACGTATACACGCTCGTTCGACACTTCCAAGTAGCGTATGCAAAACATAATCTTGTTTTTCAGGGATGACTGACCTATCTAATCAGTGTTGTTGTTTTACTGTTGTTTGTCAATGATGTCTTCATTAGATATGAAAGTAAAATTGATTGTATAAGGATATTAAGTCTGGTTGATTGATTGATTGAGAAAGAAGGGTGATCCTTTTTTCCATCTATTTAGAACTCTGTAATATGAAAATATATCTTCGGAATGTCAATGATTGGTATAGTTGATGGTTCAAAGGCTTTATGATTCAGTATCTTTAGAGGTATATGTAGGTTGGGATAAAGGAAATCGCATATACACACTGGTTGGATTCTGTTGTAGCGGCTACAACCACCCTCAAAAAATTTTCCTTAACCTGTTTTGGAGCCTCCCTACCAACCTTCACAACATCTTGCCTTGCTTCATCAAGTCCTCAAGCTTCAGTGTCTTTCTTGCTCAAAAGGAGCCTGTTGATCACAGTTTGATCTTTTCCCTTCACAGGTTGCTCGCCCGGACTTGGTCCAACTGCAGGTTGAGTAGCTTCCCCTTGAAAATTATGCATTTTTGGAGGGCAAACAGCCTTCCCTCTAGAAATTTTGCAATCCTATATGATAGCATACTGGGCTCCAGGATTGTCTAATCCTGCTAGCCAACCCTCCCAACAGGATTTGTGCAAATTTTCACAGCAGCAGCCTGTGCAGCCTAGGATTTGAGAAAATTTGGGTAGCAATCAGCTGATCTGCCTAGAAATTATGCAAATCTCTTGGGCAACTAGCCTAGATCCAAGCGATAAATGCACATTTTTCTCTAGCAGTCGAACAATCTATTGCATGTGTAGCTGAGTTAACCAGTTCCCTCCGGGACCGAGCAAAGCAGAGTTACATGCATGGCCTGCTTCTCCCAAGGTAATATGCAAAGGTATCCCTTGTTTCAGGGATCTATGTTTAGCAGTTGGAGGTTACATGCAAGGATCAATTTTGAAACCTCCCACCAAGTTTCGCTTCCCCTAGATTCGCGACATGCGCGTCACAACCTCGATGTTATAAAAACTCATCAACCAGACATTGCAGAGCTCATTCCTCACATCAATCTTGTAGCTTTGACATCCCACATCACATCTAGGAGCAGTCGGCACATTCAACTAAGCTATTTTTTGGTAAGCCCATTTCCCATGCCTTGTGCTACATGCTGAGATTTTCGATTTTATTAAATTGGGCAAAAATCTCATGTAGGTGACAACAATAGGATTTGTTGCTATATTAGCTCCATTTTGTTGAGGAGGAGTTAATGCATCCTATATTTGTTGTGAGAGAATTTATGATTCAGTTTTATACTCCTAGCTATAAAATATAGGCTCGTACAGGATATTGTTATAGTAGAGAGTGTGTGAGGAAATAAATTATTGTAATCTCCTATTGAATAATAAGATTGTCGATGCCTCTATTTTGGTGGATGTAGCCCAGATTAGTTGGGTGAACCATGTTAAATCCTTGTGTTATTTTGTATGATTTTATGTGTTGTGTATGCCTTTTATATTTCCGCTACGCATTGTTTTCTCCAACAATTGGTATCAGAGCATGTTGAGGAGCTAGTACATGTGACAAAGCTGCTGAAGGTGGAGTTTTGGTGATTGGCGCGGTTTCATCAGGAACAATCATGCCAATTTTGACAGTGAACGGGTTTGCGTGATTTATTTTGGAACAGGCGCGCCAATTAGCGTGGTTCCGAAAGCAATACTCGTGCTAGAGCGCCAGTATCCCAATTGGCGCGGAATCGACGGGTTTAAGCGCGCCAATTTTGGCACTTATACTGATTTTCCTTCTGGTGCGGATCGTCTGCTGTCAAGGAAGCACCAAGTCCCTTTCGGCGCACCAAGCAAGGATCGCTTTGGTAAAACTGCAATTTTGTTATTTTTTTTAATTGTAATCTACAGTTTGTACAGCAAAGGGATTGTTTGATAAGGTAAAGGCAATATAGTATAAGGCAAAGGCATTTTTTATATATTAACTTTATTTATTAAAAAATTGGAATTGGAGATTGTTTATTTGTTACAACATGGCAAAAACTGAAAGTGCTCATTTTGAGATCGAGAAGTTCAATGGCAAAAACAACTTAGAGATCTGGAAAGTGAAAATGTATGATCTACTTGTGCAACAAGGCGTGGCGAAGGCGTTGTTGGGAAAATCCAAACAACCTTACAACATGACAGATGATGAGTGGAGCGAATTGGATGAAAGAGCATTGAGCGGTATTCGACTGTGTTTGGTGGATGATGTTTTGTTTAACATTGTGTCGAAGAAAACAGCTGCTGGTTTGTGGACAAAGCTTGAGAAACTGTACATGACAAAATCCTTAACCAATAGGATGCTTCTGAAGTGATAGTTGTATAGTTTGCGAATGAAGGAAGGTACATCTATTACTGATCATTTGAATACCTTTAATACTCTCCTGGTGCAATTAGAAAGTATAGAAGTAAAATTTGAATCAGAAGATAAAGTTATAACTTTATTATGCTCATTGCCCAAGTCATGGGATCATTTTGTTACTTCTATAAGTCTTAGTCCATCAGAAACCCTTGAGTTTGATGATGTAGTTGCATCTTTATTATCTGAAGAAACAAGGAAAAGGTCAAATTTAGAAACCTCTACATCAGAAGCAATGATGGTCAGAGGTCGTTCTAAAGAAAGACGCTTTAGTAGGCACAGCAACTCGCGTTCAAAATCGAAAGGGAAGAAGAGTAAGGTAAAGTGTTGGTTTTATGGCAAATCGGGACATTTGAAGAAGGATTGTTGGAAGCGGCAGAAAACTTCTAAAGAAGACTCTTCGACAGAGAAGAAAGAAGCAAACACGACAGATACAGGTTCAGCATCCGGTTCAGGTATGAGTGATGAAGTGTTATCAGTTAATTTGTCTAATCATGATCAACTTTGGCTGTTAGATTCTGGTGCATCAAATCACATGTGCATTCATAGAGAATGGTTTAAGACTTGTAAATCTATCAATGATGGAGTCATTTACATGGGAAATGATGTCACATGTAATATTGTGGGAATTGGAAGCATTCAGCTGCAAATGTTTGATGGGACAACTAAAATTTTAACTGATGTAAGACATGTACGTGAATTAAGGAAAAATCCCATTTCACTAGGAGCACTTGACACTAATGGATATAAAACTGTTATTCAAGGTGGAGTAATGAAAATTTATAAAGGAATTTTACTAGTAATGAAAGCAAAGAAGGTTGGAAATCTTTTTCAGTTAGAAGGAAGAACAGAGTCAGATCATGTTTCTACGGTGTCTAAAAATGACAGTAGTTCTATTCGTTTATGGCATCAATGGTTGGGCCATATGAGCGAAAGAGGTTTAAAGATTTTGTCTGATCGTAAGTTACTTCCTAATATAAAGTCTGATAAGTTAGATTTCTGCAAACATTGTCTGTTTGGGAAACAAAGCAAGCATAAGTTTAAAACTGGCAAACATACTAGTAAGGGAATCCTTGATTATATCCATTCTGATGTTTGGGGTCCATCCCCTACAACCTCATATGGAGGCTCGTCATATTTTGTATCTTTTATTGATTATTTCTCTAGAAAAGTGTGGGTCTACATGTTAAAAAAGGAAGTCTGATGTATTTACAGTTTTCAAACAGTTTAGAGCATTAGTAGAAAACGTCACTGGAAGAACCATTAAATGTTTAAGAACTGACAATGGTGGTGAGTTTACTTCAAAGGAATTTGACAATTATTGCAAGGACGTTGGGATCGAAATACATAAGACCACTTTATATACTCCTCAGCAAAATGGAGTTGTTGAACGCATGAATAGGACTCTTTTAGAGAGAGCAAGGAGTATGCTT
>APFE030613481.1:402406-423547 GCA_000404065.3 Pinus taeda | reverse complement strand
AAATGTTTAAGAACTGACAATGGTGGTGAGTTTACTTCAAAGGAATTTGAAAATTATTGCAAGGACGTTGGGATCGAAAGACATAAGACCACTGTATATACTCAGCAAAATGGAGTTGTTGAACGCATGAATAGGACTCTTTTAGAGAGAGCAAGGAGTATGCTTAGTAACGCCAATTTGCAGAAGGAATTGTGGACAAAAGTGGTGGCTACAGCTTGTTATGTGATAAATCGATCACCATCAATGGCAATAGGATGCAAAATTCCTCAAGAGGTATGGAAAGGTCATCCTTGTGATTATTCTAAACTAAGAGTTTTTGGTTGTGATGCATATGCTCTAGCGCTGAAACATCAGCGTTCTAAATTAGATCCTAAATCAAAAATATATATCTTTGTTGGATATGGTGATGGAACAAAGGGATACAGATTGTGGGATCCTACTACTCACAAGATCATCATCAACAGAGATGTAAAATTTAATGAATCCTCACTTGTAAATTTAGATGTAGATAATAAATTGAAACAGGATAATGTGTCTGACTTTCAACACATTCAGTTTGAAACCAGTTCTGATGATAGTCAAGATGAACATAGTTTAGATGCAAGTCATGAACAATTTTCAGATACAGATCATGAACAAGGTTCAGATGTAGACCATGAACATGTCTCAGATGCTGATCATGTAGAAGTTCCTACAGATAATAATCAGCCAATTGTGGAAGTACTAGAAACATCTTTAAGGAGGTCTACAAGAATGAAACTTCCTCCTAAAAGGTATGATGATTATGTTACTTCAGTTGCTTTTACCACTAACGATGATGAACCTTTGTGCTATCAAGAAGTTGTAGAAGGTTCTAAAAGTGAAAAGTGGAAAGCAGCTATGAAGGACGAAATGATGGCCTTAGACAAGAATGACACATGGGATCTGGTAGAACTTCCGAAAGATAGGAAAACTGTGGGATGTAAATGGGTTTTCAAATTGAAAATGGGTGTTGATGATACAGAGGACAGGTACAAAGTGAGGCTGGTCGCAAAAGGTTTTTCTCAGAAAGTAGGCATTGACTTTCATGAGATATTTTCACCAGTTGTAAAAATAGTTTCAATTCGAATTGTATTAGCATTAGTCGCTTTACTTGATTTAGAATTACAGCAACTAGATGTTAAAACTGCATTTTTACATGGTGATTTAGATGAGGAAATTTATATGGAACAACCGGAAGGGTTTGTTCAAAATCGCAACAAGAAATTTGTCTGCAGGCTCAAGAAATCATTGTATGGTTTGAAGCAGTCGCCTCGACAATGGTACAAGAAATTTGATTCTTTCATGATGAGTCAAAATTATATAAGAAGTGAATATGATCATTGTGTTTACTTTAAGAAATTAAGTAATGGCATGTTCATTATCTTAGTGTTGTATGTTGACGATATGCTTTTAGCAAGCAAAAGAATAATAGAGATCAACAGGTTAAAGGCTCGGATGGAAAGGACATTTGATATGAAAGATCTAGGAGCAGCAAGACAAATTTTGGGCACGAAGATTTTCAGAGACAGGAGCAATGGTAAGTTGTGGCTATCACAACAGAAGTATATTGAGAAAATACTCTTGAGGTTTGGTATGAACAATGTGAAGCATGTGTCAGTCCCTTTAGCTTCCCATTTTAAGCTTTCTTCTAGTTTATGTCCTAATACGAATGAAGAAAAGGAATATATGTCTCGAATTCCATATGCTAATGTAGTAGGTTGTTTGATGTATGTGATGGTTTGTACTCGACCAGATGTTTCACATGCAGTTGGGGTTGTCAGCAGGTATATGGCAAATCCAGGTAAAGAACACTGGCCAGCAATGAAATGGGTGCTTCGGTATTTGAGAGGCACAAGTGGTTATTGTATCACTTATAACAGAAGTAGTGAATTTGTTTGCGGATATGTTGATTTTGATTTTGCAGGTGATTTGGATAAGAGAAGGTCAACATCAGGGTATGTCTTTACTCTTGCAGGTGGAGCTATTAGCTGGATGTCAAAGCTACATAACATTGTTTCTTTATCCACTATTGAAGCAGAATACATAGTTTCTTCTCATGCTTGCAAAGAAGCGATTTGGTTGAAAGGTTTGTTTGGTGAGTTTGGTAGGTTACAGGACAACATCAAGTTATTTTGTGATAGTCAAAGTGCAATTCATTTGGCTAAGGATCTGGCCTATCATAGTAAATCAAAGCATATACCTATCAAGTACCATTTTGTAAGATAGGTTATAACTGAAAGAGGGGTCTCTCTTGAAAAGGTGCATACAAAGGAGAACTGTGCAGACATGTTCACGAAACCAGTTTTGTTAGAGAAGCTATGTTGGTGTTTGGCTTCTCTTGGCTTGCAGAAAAGATAAAAATAATAAAGAAACAGGGTATCAAGCTAATTTTTGTCAAGGTGGAGATTGTTGAGATTTTCGGTTTTATTAAATTGGGCAAAAGTCTCATGTAGGTGACAACAATAGGATTTGTTGCTATATTAGCTCCATTTTGTTGAGGAGGAGTTAATGCATCCTATATTTGTTGTGAGAGAATTTATGATTCAATTTTATACTCCGAGCTATAAAATATAGGCCTGTACAAGATATTGTTATAGTAGAGTGTGAGGAAATAAGTTATTGTAATCTCCTGTTGAATAATAAGATTGCCGATGCCTCTGTTTTGGTGGATGTAGCCCAGATTGGTTGGGTGAACCACGTTAGATCCTTGTGTTATTTTGTATGATTTTATGTGCTGTGTATGCCTTTTATATTTCCGCTGCGCGTTGTTTGCTCCAACACTACATTTCTGTCGTTTTTTGTCTTTTCGCTTGTAGGAGTACTATTTTCTTGGTTTTTTGGAATGCTTGTTGTCGTTTACATATATACTGGCTTGTCCTAGCTCTGTTTTAGTTTTTGTTGCTATCCACTCCATTTAGCTCTTCTACTATCAACATTCAGAAATAGTCCTGATGATGGATCCCTGTTGAGATTTGAAACGTTGACAGAATATGGTTATTACTATGCGTTCTCCGGTAACTAAATTAGAAGATATAAACCAGAAATGTCTAAAATCCAGAATCATTTCCCTGTACGGAAGGGATACATGGAGTGAAATCATTTTACTCGAAAAATTTAGACTAAAGATAGCAAGAAGAGCTACAGACCTCTCTCATTTAGCTCTTATACTATCCACATTCAAAAATAGTCTTGATGATGGATCCCTGTTGGGATTTGAAACGTTGATAGAATATAGTTATTACTATGGGTTCTCCGATAACTAACTCAGAAGATATAAACTACATATGTCTAAAATCTAGAATCATTTCCCTGTACAGAGGGGATACATGGAGTGAAATCATTTTACTCGAAAAATTTAGAGTGAAGATAAAAAGAAGTGCTACAGACCTCTCTCATTTAGCTCTTCTACTATCAACATTCAGAAATAGTCTTGATGATGGATCCCTATTGGGATTTGAAACATTGATAGAATATGGTTATTAATGTGGGTTCTCCAGTAACTAACTCAGAAGATATAAACCATAGATGTCTAAAATCCAAAATCATTTCCCTGTACGGAGGGGATACATGGAGTGAAATCATTTTACTAAAAAAATTCAGAGTGAAGATAGCAAGAAGAGCTACAGACCTCTCTCGTTTAGCTCTTCTACTATCAACATTTCGAAATAGCCCTGATAATGGATCTCTGTTGGGATTTGAAACATTGACAGAATATGGTTATTACTGTGGGTTATATGGTAACTAACTCGAAATATATAAACCACAGATGTCTAAAATCCAGAATCATTTCCCTGTACGGAGGGGATAAATGTAGTGAAATCATTTTACTCAAAAAATTCAAAGTGAAGATAGCAAGAAGAGCTACAAACCTCTCTCATTTAGCTCTTCTACTATCAACATTCAGAAATAGTCCTAATGATGGATCCCTATTTGGATTTGAAATGTTGACAGAATATGGTTATTACTGTGGGTTCTCTGGTAACTAACTCAGAAGATATAAATTACAAATGTCTAAAATCTAGTATCTCACTGCTGTCGCATGCATGCAACTATTTTGCACAGATGTTTGCCCAACCGGCCCACTGTGTCACCCACAATGCATGTTGAGTTGTTTATTAAATATTTCTTTCATGTTTTTCATGCAATGTCAATCACTTCTGCTATCACTTAGTGTCTCCATGCATTCACTGACTTACTTTCTTTTAGTCGCCCGTCAGCGAGTCAGGCCAACCTTGCCAGGGCTCTTCCTTCACCAACGGTGCATTGGGAAATCTGGGAAAGGAAGGCTCACCTTCCTCTCCAAATTTGTGCATTCCTAATTGGCACTAGCCTCTAGGATTGTTTTGCGCATTTCTAGTAGACAATGGCTACTTGGCCCAATAAATTGCACAGATTTGTTCCTAGGCCATCAATCCTTCCCAGCTAGGATTGCACATTGTGCAATCCCACTAGTCGGCAACCAAACTTGACTGTGTATTGCACAATTCTAGTAGTCATCCAGTCTCCCAGTAGCCCAGACTCTGACTTGAGTAGTCTTAGCATTCGGTCTCCTAACCTCCTGGACGAAATTGTGCAACCTTCATGATCATTCACCCAGGTATGTTGCAAGTCAGTTCTCATGTTCATTTTGGTTTTTGACTGAAATATTTCTTGCTATGAGTGTTTCCATGTCTCTAGGTATCACAGGTGTTCATCTACCTCTCAGCAGTACATGTGTAATGGTTTCCAAGAGAGCAAAGATGAGGACACCATTCAGAGCACACTTGGGGATGTATTCGATCAAGTGTCTATGAGCTTGCCTACTCACGAAGACATCAAGCTATTCATAAACAAGGACATCAAGTGGCAACATCATAAGGAGAAGCATCATGAATAACAGCTGAAGACAACATACCAAATGTAACGAATGTAAGAGGAGGGTTGTTGACAACACAGAGGTGGAACAAGGTTGCAAGCTCAAGCAGGTCCATTGATGATGAAAGAAACTTTGGAGACTCCGGCTATGGAGTGACGATGTGAGGTGAATATTGCACAAAGGTAGAAGATGTAACAAAGAAGGAGTTGCATGTGTTGAAGTAGCAAGTCAGGAAGAACATGAAGCTGAACAGACATATGAATGAGTTGCAGGGGGATCAAGAACAACAGTGGGCGCAACGTGCACTCACGGATGAAACTGCGCCTAAACAAGTTAAAGATTCATCTCAACAGCTAATATGGAGCATACATGGTGAGTAGTGTGGCTGATCGCATGCAAGTGATTTAGCAGCATGCATGTCATTTTGCACACACATGCAATCCAAACCATTCCACACACTCACCAAGGCGAAGACAAGAAGCAAGTCCAAATGGAACCGAATGGGTACTTCAGAAAGTTGATGTGCATGACCACCAACACACACTTGAAGATAAACATGGACACTATGCATCAATGTGGTGCTGTTTAGCCACACCCAAGAAGACCATGCGCATGTTAGCAGACAAGTTGGATGAAGGAGCCGAACCAATGCACCGGTCACAACAGAAGAAAGAGTTCGCTTCAGCAAGATGTCACCATGAGGCGCATGCACACCATCGTGGATGACCAAGCTTGGCATCAGGTCACCAACTTCACCATCACAAGCATGTTAAAGAGTTGGTCTCACCACAGTAGACCAAGTGTCAGTGATGTCTTGCAAGGCTTGCTCAAGCCATGTTGTCTCACATGAGTACATATGCATTGTAATGTTGAGACATGTCAAGTTGAAGTCAAATTTCAATAGGTGGATGTAACCGTCATAGTGTAGGTGAAGATTCATGAGGGTAGTTGAACTGTCACAGAGGGAAATGTCAAGGGTCACCCCACCCTTTGCTATAGATAGTCCCTCATAACTCATTGTATTGGCTTTTGGTCAGCCATGCTTCAACTAAGACTATCTTAAAGAAGGTTTGGACAGTATTGTAATGTGCCTTGGCTTATCCACTACACGAAGCTAGTACATCTCTTTGGAGGAGCAGGCAGATGTGGCTGTAATGTTCCACTATTCAGACTAGCAAGTTTACATGGTGTATTGTATGATTGTGACTTACACTTCTTTATATAATAAGAGCCAACACATTTTCATGCATATGTTGTTATTGTAGTTGGACTGCTCTGGTTTCCTTAATGATATATGTTGTTTAACTTATGTACTTGTGTATAAAATAATTCACATGCAACTATATGAATCTTGTTGTTAATGTGTTGCATATGTTGTTAATGTTGTCACTGTCCATGTCAGCTTCTCTGTCAGACATTAGACAAACCTTTCACTTGAACCTTTCTATATAAGCCGCCACACTTGTCTTAGACTCATTCGTAAGCATTTTACATGTTATCTTACCTTGTATGATATAACTGCCACATCTGGGTGGACTGCTCCACCGGAAGCTATGCATGTCCTTTGTGTGGTGTGTTCCTCGCCGAGTTGGGACTGATCCCTTTCAACCTGGAACACACCTTCACCTTCCACTCCTTTCGAAGTGTTGGAACCTCTCATACACCTCCCTTGACTCACTGCATCAATCACACCCTTGCTACTTATAGAGTTATCTTACTTGCCTTTATGCAACATCGCGGTCAAGGCATTACCTTACGACCCACTGTTGGGAATCCTACACCAAACAGTCTGAGGTCTAACTGGGACTTCTTACTGGGGAGATCCCCTTGACATGTTGGCAGGTTGGTTGTTGATGCAGTGTTCTGGGTTCAGATCTATGTACTGGTTACAGTGATCTATTTGTTCCAGTTGATTGGTTGAATTTGACTAAGTTTGAATGAATGGTTGATTCATTCAATATGTTAATGGTTTGAGTGATTTTTTGATTGAGTATATCATAGGTTTCAATGATTGATTGATTCAGTTATGGTCGATTCAGAGATTGATGACTGGGTTTTAGTTATATTAGAGATTGATGATTAAGTTTTAGTAATTGTTTGATGTAGATGTATTTGCTTGGATGTATGCAGTGGTGATTGATTTTGAGCTTCAATGTAACTAATGGGTCCAGTGTGAAAATTTGATGAAACGTGGCCTTCATATTGTGTTGTTGTGTACCAGGAGTATCCAGTATGAAAATTTATGAAACGTGGTCCGTGGAGGATACTGAGGGTTGGAGCTTTCAGTGAGGAAGTCAAAGCTTCCTACCAATAGTGGTTGGTGATTTGATTAGGGGGTTAGAGCTCCCTTCCAATAGCAGCTAGACAACAAGTGAAGGTTGGAGCCTTTTGTAGCCCGGTGCCTACGTACTAGTAAACATTTCGGCTAGTACAAGCGCTAGGGGGTTGTAGCTCCCTTCTAGTAGAAGCTGGAGAATGAGAGAAGTTTGTAGCCTTTTGCAGGTGGGTGCTTGCATACTGGTATGAGTCTGCACCACTACAATATTGTAAACATATTATTCTTTATATTAAAAGAAAACAGAGACAACAACAGCAGGTAGTTTTTCTCCCGCATTGGGTTTCCACCTTAAATCTTGGTGTTCATGTGTGTTACTTATGTGTGATGGTTTATTCTTTTATTATTTCACATGGTTAATATTTAAATGTTTAATAAATTAGTGATGCACTGATTAAAGTTCAACATATGATGAATTAACTGAATCATAAGTTCACTGGATATACGCTGGTTGCCTTAAGAACAGTTGTGTGCTCATGTGAGTTCCCTTCACTTAAGTAACATATATAAATTTGATTATGAAAATGGAAAACTTATTGATTTGTAAATATTTATTCCCCGCGCACCCCCCCCCTTAGTATTATTCCCAACAGTTGCATGTGAGGAGGAAAATCAAGGAAAATGATGGAAAATGAAGAAAATAGAGGCCTCATTAATAAAAATGCTTCTAAGGATCAGTTGGCAAGCTTTTGCTCAGGTTTGGTCAATGTACTATTTGTTAGTTTAGTTTTGGAGCTCTCTCACTATTCTCTCTCGCACACTTTTGGACACTTGAGTTTTCTTGGAGCATTCTAGCTTTGGAGCAAGGAAGGGAAAATCAAGAAAAGGAAGGATAAGGAAAAGAAAGGAAAGCAAAGAGATAGTAAGGAAGAGCGAGATTAAGTAGCTTTAGCAGGAATACTTGCAGGTAACATATAGCATGTGTGATTTCCTATCTCGTTTTGACATGCATGGATTTGCATGTTGGTATTTGGTTCTTTAGTTGTTGGTGGCATGGTCTTGTCAGGTCATCACAGTGGTTTTCAGCCTTGCCTTACCTTTTTTCTGGATATCCATGGTTTGATGGGATTGTTTCTCAGTTTTGAGCTTTGGAATTGCCGGATGGTTTGGGAATCTAGGGCGGAGGTGGTCTCACAAAAATTCCCAAAGGTCTAGGAATACCTTAACCGGTTTTGGCGAGATAAACAGTAAAGCTTGAGGGTGGAGTCTCGGCTTAGGGCCTAGTGATCTAGTGTGTATTACGGTAAAGCTTGAAAGACAAGGAGATGGAGAATTCATCAAGGATAGTGATGGAGTCCATAGGCATTCCAAGCTCGGTTTGGTTTTTTGATCTCAGTGCCAGTTATGGTGAGATCACAGTTTGGTGAGAGTAGAGGTGGTTTAACCTCTAGATTTCCTTGGTTGTTTTTGGATTGGTTTATCCATGAGATCCCACATTCATGCTTGGAATATGGAACAAGAGTGACTAACTAAAAGAAATATTTGGTTCAACCATGTCCGTCGTTGGGTGGTACGTGGAAATCCCAAACTTGGTTGGCTCTTGTCTATGTTTACTAAAAGCTAAGTTCTCTTGATTTTGTACTTGTTATTATGTGGCCTTAATAGCTTTTATCTCATTGTTATTTACATGGTTTAATGTTGGTTATATGATTGGTCATAGTCATGGTTATTTCACTTATTTACTTGTAACTGAAAGGATAATGGATGAAATACCTAATTGATGTCAAAACAGTTAAGGGAATATGGTGGTAATCCTTCTTATCAAGTATCATATGATTTATCAATCATTTATGCTCTATCTTGTATTCACGTCCTGTAGATTGCATTGATGCCAAGTGTTTGACAGAATGTCAGTCCTAGTCCTAGAACCATTTCTTGGCTTGCAAGTCTTGATGTCATGTAAATTATGGATTCTGAAAGCTACAAGGGTTTTTGGGAAGTGACATGGATTCTGAACTTGAAAAGTGGCACAATCCTAGAGTTGCAAGCACAAGACTGAGGAGAAAAGTCGCTATGCGCACCCATGCCTTGTTGTGGGAGCGTCTAGATCCTCCGAGATGCACCCTTGTCCATATCAAGGGAGTGTCTAGGGGTTTGATGTGCTAAAAAGTTCAGTGGACCCAGAGACTGGTCATGGGGATGACTGGGAAAGCTTCTCGGAGCCCTGTAGAAGGTATAGAAGGTCTGTGTTGTGGGTTTTCACCAATTACACCTCCTTAAGGTCATCTAGGAGGTTGATTCTTGTCATAGTAGCCCCTCGTCTCATGTTTACCCTGGATAAGCCAGTGAAAGTGCGTAGATATGAGGGGAGGTGTTTTTACACACACAATAGAATCCCATATTTATAGTAATGGGATAAACGAAACAAATAACTATAAAAACCAATTACAAATCGAATGATAATGATTCCTCCATGATTACAACTCATACTTATTGGAAAATAAAAACTTCTAGAAGAATACATCAGATCTCTAATATATAGGAATACATGAAATTAGGCATAAGATAGATTGACTATCTTAGCCAACCAATCTAGTTAGTTGAGATATGATCTCAACCACACCTAAAACTAGGGTCTAAATCCAACTGATTAGCAATCATTATACAATTATGAATGTCACACATCAAACATAAGACAAGTAGAAGTTAATATCCCCAACAGGTTCTTGGAGATAAATCTCTTCAAAATAATTTAACTTAAATCATGTTTCATAAATTGAAACTTCAACCTCCGTATTAAAGAATGTGCAAATCCTTTTCATGGAAGTTAAAAATTGGCACCATAACCACCTTCGAGTCATAAATAAGCTTGAATGTAATATGTCTAGTTAATTTCTTCAATCCTTTTGCCAAAGTTCTCTGAAAGAACTCTTTTTCCCCTTCATTTAAAAGCAAAATGGGGATTGAATCATACACTCATCAATAATATATGTATCATTTTATTTACTCAAAATGTTTTATAAAATAACTCTTTTAACCCTTATTTTAAGGCAAAATGGAAATTGAATCATAAACTCATCAATAATATATGTATCATTTTATTTACTAAATATAGATTATAAATAGTTAACAAATATTTTTCAAATTTTCTCTCAATATCCTTAACCACAACCCTCGTGACCAAACCTAACCTTCTTTCTAGGGTTAAATCAATTAACTTTCTTAACATGCCAAAACCCTCACTCAACTAACTTTCTTAGTACGCCCAAACCCTCATGGTCGAACCCTGTCCATGGTTGACTCGTTTTCATGATAGTTAAATAATTTTGTATTTAAATATCACACTCAATGATCAATATTTCCTTTCTCGGGGATAAGTGAGTATGCCTTCTAAATTATTTGAAATATAAACATACAGATAAATGATTTTGATTCATCTTAACTTGGTTTTGGTATATAAATGATTCAAATATCGAATTATCGGACATGCTTACCTACTTTGAATCCGTCTTTACAATATCAATATATGAAGATATACTCCGTGTTTAAATATAATTTAATTTAAAGTGATATTTCTATATAGATGTATTTTTAATCCTATTAGGAATTTGTATTTTTTTTTAAATTTAATTATATAGTTCATAAAACTTAAATATCCAAGATTAATTGTTCAATTTACTAAATCATTTCATATATTCGAACAAGTATTTTAAATAACTATAGTTCGGGAACTTACTAAATGTTTCAGATCCTATCAAAAATTTCCAGGATGAGATTCCTCAAAAAGAAAAGGACAATATCATCAAATTGGGAGACTGCACCCATCTTCAAAAATAATTTAATTTGAATGTCTTTCATTGTTTAATAGCAGATGACACATTTATTGTATAAGTTTTAGTAATCTAAGTAAACTACATTGCCTTCCCATAGGAAATCTTAAAAAAATTGGACAGAAATTCCGTGAGTGAGTTATGACTGTGTAACTGCATGAAACCTTTTCATCCGTGTGAAATTCATATCTATGGGTACGAGTTAAATTCCACAATGAAGTTTTTACCAAAACCAATGCCAAACATCATGCACCTTGCAAAAAGGAAAGGAGGTGAGAATATAAAGCATAACGTATCCTTGACTCTATTTATTTAAATTCTATTGAACTTATTTATTTAAATTTTATTCGTGAAGTTGTTTTTTAGAATTTTTGGAAGTTTTTTTCGTGGGTTTTTCTGGTCTAATTTCTTTAAAATCTGTCAAAAATTTATTGAAATCACAAGTTGGATGGGTAACCTGAAAACAATCCACGGGCTGTAGGGCTTTCTCAGGGTTGTGAATCCATATATATAGTGAAAAACCAATTTAAATAACACAAATCAAAATTTTATCTCAAATTTTTTTAGCTGCATCAGAAAATCCAAAAAATGGCATTAAAGACAATTCCTTTATTTATTTCATGAACGCCCCCAAATCCTCATCCCATTATTGTAAATCTACCCCTTTGGCATTAAAGACAATTACTTTATTTATTTCATGAACGCCCCCAAATCCTCGTCCCATTATTGTAAATCTGCCCCCGGTGACGACAATTAGTAAATAAATACATTCAATTGGGAGAAAGAATAAAAGCATTACATAAGGGAATCAAATTTGGAAATCAAGAAAATCAAGAATGTCTGAGTCTAATGTTGCAGAAAATCAAGAAAGTGTCAATTTTATTTGTTACGGAAAATTAAAAAAGTGTGAATCTTTTTTCTTCCTTTTTTTTTTTTTCTCAATACGAAAAAAACTTGATTGTATTAAAATCAGATAATGTCCAATACATCATTATAGACTGAGATGAGAGTATTTCCTTGATAGTAAAGGCTGTAGGGGAACATAGTAGTGCAAAAATGTCTGAAAGCCTGTTATACCAAAAGTACCAGAGAATGAAAGATGTATATGAGCTGTAAACTAGAGGAAAAACAATGCTTTTACCAGATAGATTGCCAAGATATGTAAAACCCCATTTGGGGGCATCATCTACCAGTTGGAGGAAAGTATGCAATATGAGCAAGAAAAAACAGTTGCATGGAACATACCTGGGAAATTGATATGAAACAACAAAATTATGTGCCAAGCAGAGAAAAATCCTGAATCGAGTACGTTTCGGCTTCTATTTTTATGTCCATTTTCCATTTGCCCATTTGGGTTAGGAGCCCTTTCTTCGACAAGTCATCTACTTGAGTATTTTGAGATTTGTTGACATGATGTATAGTATAATCCTTCCTCCTCCTCCAGAGTGAGTCAATTCTATTCATCCATCCAGAAAGTTGATGATTTTTTATATGACTCTTTGCTGTGACATGATCTATTATGATTTTAGAGTCACCATAGATCTGCAGGGACTGAATATTTAGGAATAAGCCGAAGTAAAGAAGCCCTGATAGAGCCATTGCCTCGGCTTTGTTGTTTGTTCCTTTTCCCCCATTCCAGTAGATTGCAAACTGCTGATATTCTTCCATGGCGATGAAGAACCCACAAGCACATATACCGTTTTGTGCCGCCCCATCAGAAAAGGCTCTTGGAAAGTTCATGTGACTTGTTGTTTGCTCCTTTGATTTTTCCTTTTTATGCTGTGAAATCTTGGGAGGAATAGAGTTATAAAGAGTGATAATGTTCTCAAAAACGGACTTAAGAGCTTCCTTTCTATTTTGGAATAGAGTGTTATTCCTCCATTTCTAGATTGACCAAAAAACTACTTGTGGAATAGGTCTCCAGATTACTTTCTGATTACTCCACTAAACAAGTGCTTCTTTTAGTCAAGAATGTGGAACAAAATTAAAAACAAAAAAGGAAGCAAGGTTCCTTCAAAGCTAAAGGGTGTGAATACATTGTAGGAACATGTGGAAGTTATTTTCTCCCTCTGCTTTACATATTAAACAGATTCCAGGTCTGGACCAGTTCCTCTTTTGAAAGTTTTCCCACATAAGATTTTTGTTATGGAAAACTAACCAAGAGAATATGATGATTTTATGAGGGCTCCTAGATTTCCATAATGATAAAGGAAAAATGTTAAGAGATTGAGAAGAGTGAAACCTGATAAGGGTTGAGTAGATATCTTTTACATTAGCATTGTCCTTTCCACTATTCCCCTTCCAGATGAGGACATCCTTAGATTCAGTTCGAAATATGCCCCTGTTCCTTATAAACCACTAAATCTGAGTCCACTGTTGTGCTAACAAACCTATTAAGCCCAAAGTCGAAGCATTTTTCTAAATGGGGAGAGGGCCCTGCCATTCAACAATGACCTGATTCCAGGTAAAACTCCCTTTTCGATGGAAGAACTCTATTAATTGTCTTGGTATATTAATATCATCTCCCCCTCCTGATATAGGGTTAAGACCTATGATTACCTTATTACCTATTTGAAAGCTCCAGGTAAGGTTTTGGAGGAAAAATGATTCAATTTTATGAAAACTCACCCAGATGGTTGAGCCTTGAGGAGACCTTATCGTCCCCTTCCTATACCAGAAAGAGATATCTCTGTTAGCCATATACTTCTTCCTACTAGATCTGCTACATAAGCTATCCCCAAAAACGCATCTCCATAGAGGCTTGCATAGCAAGGCCACCATGAAAGTCTGGAGATCCATAATTCCCCATCCCCCATGCTTCTTAGGAAAGGTAAGGTCTGATAGTTTTGACAAACGATGTTTGCTTTTCTCCTTATTTCCTCCCCAAATAAAATTTGTTGTATTTCTATTCAACAAATGAATGACACTCGTTGGAATGTAGAAAAGATGAGCCCAATACATTGATAGTTGAGCCAGCACTGATTGTGCTAAGACTGCTCTTCCTACCATAGGGAGACACTTGTATTCTCATTAAGTTATCATTTTGAAGTATCGGTCTGAAATCCATAGCCAGTCAGATTTTGAATGGCTTGTAGGTTTTAGATGAAAACCCAGATATTTCGTGCCTTCATTGATGGACTTCACTTCAATCTTGAACAGTTGAACTAGATACTCTATAAATTCCATATTAACTTCCCCATGATACAAGGAGTATTTTATATCATTTATAAGGAGGCCTGTAGCTCTTTGGAATTTTTCCAAAATTTCATGTAAGCAGTTCCAAGTGAGCCGACAGAGCATTCCAAAAATCAAGATGTCATCCACAAATAAGTTATGAGAGATGAAATTTCCCTTGCTGATCATCAGAGGGCGACATCCTTTTTCCATAACAGCTCTTTTGATATGAAGGGCATGGCTAAAATAAATAGAAGAGGGGATAGAGAACACCCCTATCTCAGACCCCTAGCAGCCGAGAAAAATGTAGATGCCAGTCCATTGATGATGATAGCATAATTAACTTTTTCAACACAGGCCATTATCCAATTTGTACATTGAGAATTTAGGCCAATTTTTATAGGAAGACATCTTAAAAAACCCTAGTCAAGGCGGTCATAGGTCTTCTTGAGGTCAATTTTTAGAATGGTCGCCTCAATTTTTTTTGTATGGAAAGAGTGCAGGGTTTCCTGTGTGTTTGTGACTGCCTCCAAGATATTCCTTCCCTGAAGAAACCCATGTTGTTCTTGAGACAAGTAATTGGATAGAGTACCTCGAATTCTGCCCGCTATGATTTTGGATATGATTTTATAAATGATATTACATAGAGATATAGGTCTATAATCCAAGAAAGAGGAGACTTCCTTCTTTTTAGGAATGAGGGCTATGTAAGTAGATGAGATGTGCTGATGAATTTTTCCCATGGTTCGTGATTCCTCTACCATACCCAGTAATTCATTCTTCATCAGATCAAATAAGTGAATGAAAAACTCAATCGTCCATCCATCAAGACCCGGACCCTTGTCTTTTTTAAAGGGCTTCATTACCATCAGGAGTTCCTTCTTGGTGACATGTTGGAAGAGATGATCATGTTGTTCCTCACTAAACATAGATGGGAATAAATCAATTCCCCAGAGAATATCCTTTATCCCACAGTCCCCATTTCTTTTGTATGATTTTTCAAAAAAAATTACTGCCTCTTTTGAGATGTTTTCCTGAGAGTGAAGTAGATTACCCTCCTCATCTTTTATCTCCCAAATAGCATTTCTTTCATGCCTGGAGTTTGCAAATCTATGAAAAAAATTGGTGTTCCTGTCACCTTCTTTTAACCAAATTGCTCGACTTTTTAGTCTACAGGTAGCTTCTTCTATGGAAAGTAGACTATGTTTTTCCCTTTCGAGCTCCTTTATACGACAGCGCAATTCTAGAGAAATGATATTATCAGTCAATCTCATAGCTGTCCTGTCCAACTCCTTTTGAATGTCATCAAGAGCTTTCCTATTCAAGAGTCTCTTTCTGGATTGCCATTCTTTTACACACTTCCTGAGAGATTCAAGCCTACCCAAGAAGGACTTGGAGAGAGAAGATTGGTCCAGAGGACAAAAACTATGCCAAGATTTCTGAATAAGATCATTAAATTATGCATCCTCCAGCCAGACTCTATTAAATTTGAAAGGAAAGCCTTTCCTGAATCCCTAATTTCTCCAATGGAGGGAGATAGGTCTGTGGTTAGAGATGAAGCACTATATAATATTCGTGAATGGTAAACCTTGTCGATCCAATAAACTGTCATGAATTAGAAACTGATCTAATCTTTTTGCAATATATGCAGCATCAATTATACTGTTATCCCATGAAGGGTCCATCTGGGAGGGACAAACATCAACAAAATTATGTTGGAGCATAGCATCTTTTATGTATCCAGCCAAGGGATCATTCTTCCTGCCTCTGCCCCAAACTTCATTTGAACTCAAAGTGCAATTCATATCACCAACTATCATCATTGAATCAATTTCCAATAATTGTGATGCCAAGAAGCAGTTCCAGAAGGAAAACTGATCCTTATAGGGGGCGTAGACATTCAGAATATGGAAAGAGTTAGAAAAACCTCGAAAATTTGCAAGAAGCAGGATGCCAGCAAAACATCTGAATGCCCTTGCCGATATCCAAATTAGATCCCATAGAACAACTAAACCCCTTGATTGACCATTTTCCTCAGGAGCAACAATGTGCCACGAAGGAAACATGTGCCTAAAATATGATATGGTTTTAGGAACTCCATGCATAGTCTCCTGAATGAGGAGAACCTTGGACTGAGATGAAGAAAATAGATTCTTTAGGGCCAAGAATTTATGGCCCGCCCTTAGACCTCTAATATTCATAGAAGGGATATGAGTCATGTAGGCCTATCCCCGAGCTAGCTTGGTCTAAGAGGCCCATTTACAACAAGGTCAATAATAGGAATGTCTATGAGGGAGAGGTCATGGAGCTCAATCTAGGAATTATCCTTCCTGCCTTGGAAATGCCTAATACCTCTATTTTGTTTCTTCTAACGGTAATTTTCCCTGCCAAAGTAGGGCTAATAAGAGGGGAAGAAGGCTTATTAGGTTTTTGAATAGTGAGAGGATGCAGTTCAAGTGATTTTTTCCTCAGAAGTAAGTCCAGATCGCTTCCAATAGAGTTTATAGCGGATGAGATTGGCGAATTTTGAGGTGTGATAGTGATGCAAGGTGCTTTCCCTTTAGCTGCAGATGGAATTTTTACAGGAGATGGGGAGGATGATCGAATTTTTACCTGTTGCAGACAATCAAGAAAGTAGAGTCTTAACATTAAGAAAAATTAACATGACACTTGGAAGGAAGACTGGTGATCGCAAAATCATTGATGTTTGCTAATATCAAAATTTCTGATTTGACACATTCACATAACTGTCGCTTGGTAGGGCTGCTAGAGATTGGACAACCTTCCCTCGTCATTAAAAAGTCGAAGCATGGAATTAGTAGGCTTCCTCCATTGCAATCTTGTGGTTCCACCTTGGGATGCACAAAGATTATCACAAAAAATACAGTCGCCATTAGAAGTATCACCGAAGTCTTCTCGGTACCCATAATTTTCCCAATGTACATAACCTACTGACCTGTACACAACTGACCTAGCTAATATGAAAACATATTGCTATTTCAATTAATTAATATATCTTAATTATTCATTTACATAAATTCATTCAATGTAATAGAGTCAATATTTAAAAAATGTTTACCTCTAATATTTTTAAAAAATGTTTACATCTAATATTTTTAATGTCTAGCACCTACACATCTCCTCTATGTTGAATTCTAGCACATTTCCCATATATTGTGTTGTAGACAACACAATAATAAAAATGAAACAACAAATAATAATAATAATAATATACAAAATAGAGAATACTTACCCTTTAATTTAAATAAGGCTAAATTAAAGTAAAAAAATATGAAAATTAGGCAAAATGGAAGGCTATATGAATACATGCCCAAAATTAGAAGAAAAATAAGTAAAATTGGGAAACAAGGTATTAGAACAAAATAATCATAATATTTAGAAAGAAATTTTAAAAAACTTACATTAATAAAATTGATAAAACTTTTAACTATTTCTATAATTACTATTAAATTGAAACAAACTCCAATAATGCCAACTAAACTATAATGAATAGTTGTTTAACCTTCTATTTAATCCAAAGTTCCATTAAGCAAATATACTAAATTAAGTTTAAAGACTACTATAAAAACAAACTACTTTAATTTGGTTTTAAATTTCATATTTTAGGACCACTTATGCTAATTAAATTTCCTACCTCACAGCCACTTTATATGATTACTTTAATTAGAATTTTTTTTTTTTTTTTTCATTTTGATATGCATAGAATTTTCATTAGATTCATGGGTAGAACAATATTGAGTATGCAATTTTATGTTTGAAATTTTGATGTGATAAGGAAGATATGCAATTTTTTTGGTTGGGAATTTGTGATATTAACATTATCATTATATTACTAAATAAAAGTATACATAATTTTAACTAATTTATCATCATATTATTACATTAAGATAATACACATAATTGTGACTATTTATATCATATTATGGTATATTTTTATATTATAATTAAAAAAAATTGAAAACTATATTAAAAAAATATATTACCATTGATTTTGTTAATATGAAACATTAATATGCATTATTGTACTAAATAATAAATAAATATATGCGAAATGCACCCTTAAATCACACGAGAGTCAAAAGTTATGTTTTAGGTTTCCGTAAACGAGTGGGTTACTTTTAAACCACAATAATTCTAATGAGAGCTCTTGGCATATCAAAATTCAACAAAAGCACTTTCATTACAGTACTATGTAGGAAATTTAATTAGTATGAGGTGGTCATAAAACGAGTGGGTTACTTTTAAACAACGATGATTCTAATGAGAGCGAGGTGGTTTTAAAGTAGTAAATATAAAATGAAATTAAAGTAGATGGTTTTTATAGGAGTTTTTAAATTTAAGTTAGTGCATTTGTTTAATAGAATTCGAGATTGAATAGAAAGTTAAATAATTATTTATTATAGTTTTGTTGGCATTTTCATCGTTTGTTTGAATTTAATAACACTTATGAAAATAATTAAAAGTTTTTTTAATTTTATGATTTTATTTTTAATTTTTTTAATATTATGATTATTTGGTTTGTAATTTTTGTTTTCCAATTTTTATTTTTTATTCTGGTTTAGTTTCCAGTTTCAGTACCATTTATATAGATTCCATTTTATCAAATTTTATAATTTTTACTTTACTTATAACTTTATTTAAATTAAAAACAAGTAATACTATATTTTTTTTAATATATAAACAGTTATTTTATACAAACAATCTAACACAACATAATAACAAAATATTTTTTAATTACTTAATTATATAACATAAAAAATTAGTATATATAATGAAAAACAACCCTAAATTTTAAATATTAAACATGCTTTTCATAAAGATATAACGTAGACTTTTAACTAACACCTTTCTTTTTTTTATATAAAACATTAAGTTGCACATCTAAGTTTTAAGATAACATTATAAGAATTCTTGCAAAGACATTGTTCCGTTATATGTAAAAGTGATTTGGTTGATTTAAAAGCCAGACACATCATGATAGCCTAAAATCAAGTGTTGAAACCCCGACCACGAGTATCTAGATTTTTATCTACTAGAATTATATATTTGTCATTATTCTAGGTAAGGTGTTGGTGAAGTATAATTTAGTTGTTAAAGTACAATTATTACAAAATAAGAAGGTAAAAATGTGAAGGAATGAAATTTAAAATAAATAAATTAATAATATTTATTGAAAAAAAAAATGTGATGTAATTTTAGAATGGTTGTAAATTTTTATTAAAATAAGATTAATATGCAATCAAACTAAAAAATTAATACAAATCATTTATTATATTTATAGAATTATAATTAATAATATCCATTCAGATTAAAAAAAATAAACAGAAAGTATTTAATAATAATAATAAAATAATAAAAATCAAGTAATTGTATATTTATAAATTTGTTTATTTAATAAATATTCATATTAAAAATCCATAGTGATATTTCAAACATTATAATAATGAACATAAAAATTAATAAATCGTTAATTAGAAATATATAGTTAATTGAGTTTAGTTTTTGTGGTTAGGCAGAATTGTTATGATCTTCCCCACCTAGGTTCAAGTGTCACAATTTGACTTATCATAGCTCAAGAATAAAGTAATTATAGGCATAATGGGGAGAATTCACTTCAAATGAATTCAAAACTTATTGTAGTGAAAATGGCATAAGACGACATCTTACTAATGTTTACACTCCACAGCAAAATGGAGTACTCGAAATAATGAATCGCACTTTGTTAGGAATGGCGAGATCCATGTTAGCTTTCAAGAGGTTAAGTCCAACATATTGGGCAGAAGCAATACATACAGTTGTCTACTTAAGAAACAGATCTCCAACTGCTTCTTTAGATGGAATCACACCTTATGAAGCTTGGTTTGGTTTCAAACCTCGAGTTAAACATCTTAGAGTTTTTGGGTCATTTTTTTATGCCTTAGTTCCGAAAGAAAAACGAACTAAGCTTGACTCAAAAAGCTTAAAATGCACAATGATTGGCTATTCTGATGAGAAGAAAGGGTATCGTCTTTTGACCAATGGAAAATTCATTGTGAGCAGGGATGTCATTTTTGATGAAACTGAGAGTAAAAGTGCTGAAGAAATTGAAAATCTTCTTCACAAATTAGAAACTAAGGGAAGTAAAAGAAATGGAAAAATGCAAAGTCAACCAACTTCACCAAATTGGTATGAACTTGATTTTCCTTCCTCCAAAGATGAGTGATCTAGTCCATCTACATCAACAACATCAACTGGGTCATCTAGCAGTTCATCCGCATCTCCAAACATCAGCAGTTTTTCTGACAGTGATTCTCCACATTCTTCACCTGAACGACGAACATCAGTTTATATTAATCCTCTTTACAATGATGGAGACTTTACAGAAGCAAAAACAAGTGAGCACCAACTACCGAAATGGGCAGTTCAACTATTGAAAGATGTAAAGCCTGATGAGCAGAATAAACCAAGCACCAGAAGGGCACATAGAAGTGAAGGCAATTTTTCCTTGATAGCAAATGATTTTACTGAACCTTCCACATACAAAGAGGCAGTAAAGCATAAAGAATGGAAACAGGCTATGGTTGAAGACTATCAAGTAGTAATTGATAACAACACTTGGAATCCTGTTGATTGTCCATCAAATGTTAAACCCATAGGATGCAAATGGGTTTACAGAATTAAGTATAATCAAAAGGGAGAACTTGAAAAGTATAAAGCACGACTTGTCGCAAAAGGTTTTGCGCAGCAGGAAGGCATTGATTATGAGGAAATATTTGCTCCTATAGCTAAATGGAACACCATCCGATTAACACTTGCATTGGCCGCTCAGAAAGGATGAACAGTCCATCAAATGGATGTGAAAAGTGCTTTTCTCAACGGGGATTTACAGGAGGAAGTGTATATGACCCAACCACCAGGTTTTGAAGTTGAAGGACAAGAACATAAAGTCTGCAAATTGATCAAGGCTTTATATGGATTAAAACAAG
>APFE030613481.1:369434-396913 GCA_000404065.3 Pinus taeda | reverse complement strand
ATTTAATGGAGACAATTAGAAATTAAGTATATTGTTGTAGACAGATATGACTCTCCAAATGTGTCGTATCTTAGGCTCTATTTTAGGAGATTTATTAGCTAGTTGGTTTGAATAGCATTTATTGTAAATGGACACTTGTTATTTAATAAGTGATCCATAATTAGAGGTAGTTAGGACATGGAGCTTATAAATAGCTCATTGCAAGAGTGTTTGATTGGGTGTAAATTCTTGCAAAATCAAATTATGTAATTGTTTTTTTTTATTAATAAAATTATGTGTCTAAGGACACTTCTGCCATTATACATACACCATATAAATTAAAATAATGATTACCTAGTATTTCTCTAATCAACCTAGTACTAGCTGAGAAAATCATCAAAAGGAATCAAATAAAATAATGATTACATAGAATCACATTGGTCCATAAGAGGAGTCACAGTGGTTGAGTTGTCGGCTCCTCTAATTGGCCTCTCTAGTTGGCATGGTACCACTAGAGCAAATCATCAAGAGGAATCACACAAAGCCACTTGCAAATTCCTCTAATAAAAAAAACATATAAATTAAAATGATGATTAAGTGGTGGTGTGATACTAGGCAAGCAAAACATGGAGAGCACTCAAAAAGAGCTTTAGATCATTAATAGGAATCAAATTTCTTGAGGTGGAATCAAAAAGAGGTTTAAATCATCAAGAGAAATACCATTTTTAAAGGTGCATTCAAAAAGGGGTTTAAACCATCTTGAGAGATTGATACACTAAAAAGAGGTTTACATCTTAAGAGGTGCAATGAAAAAGAGTTTTACATTTTGAGAGATTTGATGCCCCTCGGTGCTTTTTCAAATTTACATCTTGATAAATTTAATTTCTAAATACACTCAAAAAAAATTTACATCTTAAAAGATTTGATCACTCTAAAAACTGATAAATCTCAATTAAAATAAATTTATAGCGATTCATAAAATTAAAAGATCCAAAATTATTCAATTTACTAAATTAATTATACATTTAGAATAATTTAATGCCTATTAACATTGAATACTAGTTTTATCAGCACTTAATAAATCCAATTTATAAATTTCAAAAATCCAATTTAGCCATTCAAAAAGAATGTTCCCTTTATAAATTTCAAAAATCCAAAAAATCTTCGCTTTCACTAATTCAATTTGGCCATTCAAAAAAAATATTTTAGACAACTATAATTTACGTACCTTCAATCATCAAACAGAATTTAATTTGTCAACGTCTTTCATTGTTTAAAACTGGAATACACATTTTAACGTGCTGTATAAGTTTAGTAATGCAAATAAACTATGTTGCCTTCCAATAGGAAATCTTGAAAAAACTGGCCAAAATTTCTCCACAACTGTTCAACGTGAGTCAGTCATGGATTTGTCATGGGTATGAAACCCTTTCACCTGCGAGCAATTTATTTATAAAAAGAAAACGAAAACCGTCAAACTGCACGCATACGCAAACTCCTTACTTTAAGGTTTACTCAACCAAACCTCAACAATCGAGTGGGAAAACCATTCTGTCAACCATGGCCAACGTTAGAAAACTAGTAAAATTATATCTTCCCAAAACAAAAAGACCAAACAGTACCCAACGGTATGTGTCTTCATGTGCAGAAAAGCAATGCCAACTCTCTCTGTCTCTATCTAGAAGTTAGAAGATTGTCGTTTGGTTTGGTTTGTGTTGTTGATCAGTCTGGAGAAGATGACAGGTGCAACCACAACTCTGCCATTTAGGTAGTTCTCGTTGGAGGTTCTGCACTCTACAAGGTATTAAGAATTTCTATAAAATGGCCACATACTAGATATCCAGCAAGCTATCCTTCGGTCAAACATCAGTTCTCCAGCTAAGAGAGTCTGTATTAGTCTGCCAAAATGGACAAACTTCTTATTTTCGTAGCGATTTTGCTTGTGGCTTTGGCATCCATTCCTGTCATTCGTGCAGAATTTCCAATTCCATTGTTGTCTGTATATTATTACGAGAAGTCATGCCCCCTTGCAGTTCCCATTGTAAGCGAGGAGATGCAATTAGCAACGTTGAAAGAAGCTCGTATGGCAGCTTCCATACTTCGTCTACATTTTCACGACTGTTTTGTTCAGGTATTCTGTTTGTTTGTGTGTGTAAATCGCATTTTAAAATTTATTAATTCATATATATACATACATGATGATGAATCTCTAGATTTGGGTTGACGGTTCAGATCAAATTTAATTAAGAGTATATGTAATAGTTTGTAAGTTAGATATAATTTAGATATACCAGATATTTAACTCCATAAGAGAGGAGCCTAATCAAACTTATTACAATGAACGAAGTGAAAAAGATAACATTCCATTGTAGTCGAATTCCAAAATATTAATCTTATTTTACTTCTGAGCTTTAGTCATTACTAGAATATTTGGAATTAATGCAGGGCTGCGATGCGTCTGTGCTGTTGGATGACACACCAACGTTCAAAGGCGAGAAAACAGCAAATCCAAATGTAAATTCGATCAGAGGATTTGAAGTTATAGATGCCATCAAGGAAAGACTGGAGACTGCGTGCCCCGGTGTTGTGTCCTGTGCTGACATACTTGCCCTCGCTGCTCGAGATGGAGTAGTACTGGTATACCATCTTCATATTAATAAGCATAGCCCTATTAAATAGTGTTAACTTTGTTATACATCCATCTCAACTATATTTTCTGTTTCTCAGTCTGGAGGCCCATACTGGGACGTTCCCGTGGGAAGAAAGGAGTCGACAACTGCCAGTTTGGTGGAGACGAACACCAAAATTCCCACGCCCAATGCAACCATCCAAAATCTTATTGGAAAGTTTTTATGGCAAGGCTTGTCCGTCACAGATATGGTGGCACTGGTTGGTAAGTGAATGTTGATGGTAGATTCTAGGAATATTTCTAATAAGAGGATTAATAAAATGGTTAAACAATTGATTACTCTTTTTATTATTAGATTCCAGGATATTTTCTAAATTTACAATAAAGCAATCATGAGTTTTTTGAAATTTACAATTAATATAAAGATAGTGATTTCATTTTGCTAAACTTAACTCAATTGAAAATTTTGAAAAATCTGCTTTCCATTTTACTAAAGTTAACTCAATCATAGAAATACTGAAATATTCGAAAAATTTGATAAATGGTAACAAAATCAAATAATCGATTTTTAAATATTCCAAAATCTGCCATTGATATACAGCAAGTGTTAACATTTCTGGGTTGCCCATTGTACACTGGCGGACACACAATTGGACAAGCTCGATGCACAAGTTTTAGGCAAAGGCTTTATAATGACCAGAATGCAGGTAATGAACTTTATCTATCTGGATTGAAAGCGACCTGCCCTGAATCTGGTGGAGATGACAACTTGTCACCCTTGGATCATGTAAGCCCCACGCTGTTCGAAAATTCATATTACATTAATTTAGTGAATGGAGAAGGGCTCCTCCCCTCTGACCAAGAGATGTATTCAAATGGTCTGGCGAGCATAACGGCGCTTATTGTCAAAGAGTATGCCACTGACCCTCTCGGATTTGCCAAGCAGTTCTCGGACTCAATGGTGAAAATGGGCAATATAGTGAATCCTGTAACACTACTGACTGGTGAAGTGAGGAAGAACTGCCGCATCATCAACCAATAAGGAAGGACTTTATCTCTGGGATGCATTTATATAAAATATGAATAATTGGGAAGAATAAAAGAGTGAATACTCTATAGGAACGTTGCTTCTTCGTGACATCAAGTATAATTCTGTCTCTGATTTGTGCTCATTCTTTGCGGAAGGATTGTAATATTTTTTTTATATTGTTTTCTTCAATGGAAATGATATTTATTATTACGTTTCGGTGTTGCATTTGAGTAAAAGATAAAAGATACTCTACCATCATCTATAGCAAGGTGTAGTTTAATTTTCCTGTGTTGTGGTTTTGGTTTTTCTTATGGGAATATTGCGATACGATTTAAGTGTTTTTTTGTGTTATTTAAAAAATATAAATAATTTTAAATATATGTAAATAAGATTGTATAATTATATTTTATGTAAGTATCTTATTAAATTGTTAAATAATTAAGAAAAATATATTAAAAGAAAATCATAAATCATAGTAAATTTAAATAATGATCGTTTGAAAAAGATAAATCTAAAAAGAATATGATTTCAATGACGCTGTTTAGTTGTTATATTTTTTTGAAGTTTTTGTAGTATATTTTTTTGGTTCAAGATTGTTAAAATAACAATTTTGAGTTGTAAACTCTTCATAATCCAAGTGTTTTAGAATTTTTCAAAATATTGAATTCATATATGTAATGAAAAACCAATTTTAAATAACAAACATTAAAATTTAGCCTAAATTTCAAAAATTCCAAAAATATAAACACCATTAATTTTTTTTTATTAAAACAACAACTTTTTCAAATAACTATATTTATAGATTTATCTCCTTTTTTAAACAACCATATTCATTCAGCTCTAAGTACCGTAAGTACCGTATCTCATGAGATGGAATTAAAGTGTATGTGTTTTGAATATGTATACTCCTAGTGGTTAGGAAGGTTTAATGATAACCTCCTTATAGTTTTATGTATAACTATGCCGTGCTTCCATACTAAAAAAACCTAAAAAAACCATACTTAAAAAAACAAAAACATAAACAACAAATCATTTGAAATAAATGTAAAAGAAAACAAAAAAAATGCTAAAAACGTCATTTAAAAACCCAAATCGTTTGAAGTAAATGTAAAAGG
The DNA here is from genome assembly GCA_000404065.3 of Pinus taeda. Lineage (NCBI taxonomy): Eukaryota > Viridiplantae > Streptophyta > Pinopsida > Pinales > Pinaceae > Pinus > Pinus taeda. The sequence goes on along the minus strand of APFE030613481.1, from coordinate 392,160 downwards.
AAAACAAAAATCATCTCGTTATTAAAAAATCATCTCGTTGTTACTGCCATCTCCACTTAATTACGAAGAAAAGCATGCACATCAGATGAGGACTTACGGTATGTTTTTCTTTTAAATAAAGAAATCACTTGAAATATTAAAATACCTTCTTACTTTTCAAATATGTTTTATATTTTCTTTAGTTTATTAACTTTCAATTATACTTTACATTTCTACAAATTAATCAACTATAAGGTTTCTGCTGCATTTCAAACCTTTACATCCAGGTCTACAAATTAATCAACTATAAGGTTTCTGCTGCATTTTAAATCTTTACATCCAGTCCTGGTAATTCCTCTTTTAGCCGATTTTATAAAACTATGGAACCTTGCTTGGTGCCTAGTGTATGTCTCAATATTGGGTTTTTCTTACGAAGTGTTATGGTATCTCCTTTACTCTTATGGAACATATAACCATTTGTATCACCTTTACTCTATGGAACATATAACCATTACGGTTTTTCTTAGAAACTTGGTCCTGGTAATTCCTCTTTTAGCCCATTATATAAAACTATGGAACCTTGCTTGGTTCCTAGTGTAGGTCTTAATATTAGGTTTTTCTTACGAAGTGTTATTGTATCTCCCTTACTCTATGGGACATATAACCATTCCGGTCTTTCTTAGAAACTTGGAATCACATTCTCGTTATCTCCCTTACTCGTATGGAACATATAACCATTCCGTTCTTTCTTAAAACTTGAATCACATTCTCGTTATCATATATTTTCATCACACTAAACGTTGGTTCACCTTATGACCATCCTAAGTTTTTGTTGTATGACTTGCCATTTGTAAATTCCTACGACACATATATATCTGTAATGTATGTTAGTTCGCCATGTGGTATTTGGATGTGTTTGATTAACGGATGAAATAGTCATCTATAATTGTCGATTTTATGTTAACGCATTTACCATATTTCTCATGGTTCTGGATCTCAAGATCCAACAGGTGACGAAGGTTCCATTAATGAGGTTCCCTACTATCTACGTGGGAAGGTTTATTGGCATTCCCAATGCTGTCTATCTTTACACAAATTCAACAATGGAGATTTGGCGGCAGGAGGTTAGCGTAACTACCTGCCCAAACCATATCGTTGGTATCTCATTCTCATGGTAAGAATAAGGACGGCTATGGAAGACTGAAATCTTAATAAATGGAGATATCAGTAAATCATTCAAGCGAGATTGAACTAAATTGCACCAAGTGAGAGTGAATTAGGACACTTGGATAGATTGGTGAGCTTAATTTAATTGCAGTTTCCCGGAATTTTCGGGAATCTGACAGATATAGGCGCGGTCAAAAAATTCACTGCACCCATGTCTATTGGATTCCGGAACATTCTAGGAATCTGCAATCCACTTAAGGATGGCCTGATGGATGGTTTTGACATATAAGAGCTGGCTGGAATTAGATTCTCAAGTATTACCCCTTAATTAACTACATAAAATTTTAATTAAAATGTATATTGTTCTATATCTCATTTAAACTAACAACCTAAAAAAATTGACTTCAACTAAATTTACTTTTCTTCTTCTCTGCATTAAAATCATGTACCCTAAATTGTTTCAGCGTTCTCTTCTGGTTGTAAGCTTCCAATTTTAGTTTCTCGCTTGTCGTTGGGAATGTTGTCAGTGCTTTTATCGACAGACTATGGAAGCGTTGAAACACTCGTGGGAAGTTTCGTAAGTCTGCAAGGTTAACGCACGTGATCTATAGGCATGGGTGTGACTGTGCACTAAAAGAAATTTAATAAAATTCCAGTCTTTTTCTTGAACCGACTTTCTCTCTCTGGCTGCGAAGAGGAAAATTCTAATTTCTACTGCTCCCTCAAAGAGTTTTATGCGGGCTTGCCTCTTTTTTTTGCTCTCCTTTTGTTCACGTTGTTATTTTTTAGAAAGTTTTATGCAAATATTTTTATTTTATCATTAAAAAAAAAAAATTATATGGAGGAAAGGATTTCTCTTTTCAATATTATGAAATAGTTAAATAATATTATATTAGAGACATCAATAATAAATGATTGCAAGGAGACTAAACTAAATTAGACTAAGTGAAACTGAACTAGGACTTTTGAATGGATGGTTTTGACACCTAACACGTGATTGGAATCAAATTCTCCATATGTAACTGTATCTCTTGCAATTGCAATTCCCTCTTGTTATTTCATTTTCTTTTATCTCAAACACCCTTTAATACATTTGCTAGGAGTTGGCCACGATTGTCTTGTTTTCATATACACAAAATGTGAGGTTTTTTTGGTAGGCTCTTAACTTGATTTTGCGATTATTATTAGAATGCCAAGGGGTTCCATTCAAATGTAAGTTAAGGTTCTTCCTCTTCACTCTGTAATGACTCTTTTTTTTTTTTTAAGGTTAATTGTGTTTCCCTCCATTGATATACTCTATGCTTCCAAGCTAGATATAACGAGGGTAATGCTTGCTATCGTCAACTACTATAGGTAAAAGAACTACGACCTTCCAGTTTCATTCATTTTCGTTTTAACAACGCAACCTTTTAGGAGTTTGCCAATGAAACCCTTGCCTCTTTCTCTTATCAGGTATGTTGGGACATGGCATTCACTTAGGGTACGAAGGTTCTTGGAGTTCGTAGCATATTCTTCCTTGGCCACCTCAAATGACCAGGTTTTAAGTTTTTCTTGTTTAATCTGTTGTCGAACTTATTTGCTTGTGAAGCTAAGGGATTCCTTCCGAGTGCAACAAGGTGTTTTATGAGTTGTTGCTTATGATATTGTATTGGCTATTTGTAATGTAGGCTTAGGGTTAAAGTTTATTTGAAACTTAGAGTTATTCCTCTCCAGGGACGAGAGTATAGTTAACTATTCGAATTATAAACTATTGGTAAAGTATTATGAATGCTCTTAATTATTTGTAATTATCTTAAATTATTCAATACTTAGAACAACTTCCTGGTTTCTTTTGAGTTAAGTTCTGGAAACTCCTTTCTCCTACAAGACTGTTTGAATATATATGCATGTATATATATAATGTTACTATATGTTAATGGAATCATATGGGTCATATTTCATCATTACATTTTATTTCTTTCTGGTACAAACATTATTTTGTCAAGAACTATATTTTGTAGCGTTCACATAAATATTCTCATCTACATACTTATATATAAACGTTACAATATTTTATTTTCCTTCGATGGTTACATAAATTCTTGACATTGATGGGAACTAATTATTTATTTTTCTCTTTTCTATGTATGTTATGTCATGAATGTAGTTATATATTTATTTCCTTTCTTTTGAAACTTTTTCTTAATACTCGAAGCTCGTTGAGCTAACACACTTTCATGCTTATGTCGTAAATGTTGTAAGCCTTTTTTTTAAATGTTTGCGATATATGTTGTTTTCATTTGTACTAAAGAAATTGAACTATTTAGATGGCTTTGATGTTTATCTTGTAGAAGGTGTGTTGTATTTGTTTTAACAATCATTGCTTCTATGTGAATTGTTTTGCTAGTTGATCAATGATTCATTCATCTGTATATGTCTGTGTATCTTTACTAGATTAGTACTATTACTCTTATTTTAAAGGCTCACTCTTATTTTTCCCTTTGGTGGAACAACCTTGATACATTTTGCAAATGAACATTCCAGAAGGCATACCCACTTGTTCATTCAAACATACATGCACATTACTCTCTCGCGCTAAACATTGCAACCAAGCAAAATATCTAAGAAACAATGGCAGTCACACCTTATTTCTGGAAGGGCTCCTAAACCAAATGATGTGAAGTCTAATAGAGAATTTTCATCGGGGAGATACCCTCAAATGTTGGAGGGATCCATCATTGTCAACAATCTATAAGTTGTCTATTTTGACACAAGAAGTGCCCAACTATACTCCTTACAATGGTTTATTGCTAGTTCCAATAACATACATATACACGCGCTCTTTAGTCCACTGTTATATGTAAACAAAGGATCAAAAACTACTCCATGTTCCTGTGCACTGTCAATGCATATGTAAACTTGTAATTAACTTAGAAAAACATGGTATTTTTCTTGGTAATTAGGCTTGAATACTTACTAGTAAGCTATAGGAAATAGGGGTTAAGCTTCTAGAATTTGACACACGTCTACCCGACACCATTTCCATGGTTTAAATAGTTACTCGAGGAGTCTTAATAATACTAGATCATTTAGTATAGTAGAAATGAAAGATATTAAGGACCAATGTCTACCAATCCACTATGATGTAAATAAACATGGATGCATTTGTAAGGTTCAACATAGTTGTCATCACAATGTGTGGGCTATGGTCACTATCCTGGTATTGATATTCACATGAATTGATCAAATAGCTACATAGATGCATGTTTAAGGGTTAGCTATGTTATTTCATATATATATATATATAGTCAATTCATTCCTAAGAAACTTCCAACCACAACATCTCTTGTTAAGACCAACAAGTCATCATGCTGATTCATTTACCTAAGATGCTAAGAAACTCATAAAACATGAATACCATTACACTTCATCAATATTTATGCAATATAAAGATGATATAAAAATCCATATAAATGATCATACCTTATACATGCAATGACATCATATAAATTCAACAAGCATAACCTAAAATTCATTATTCAAATCAAACATGAGAGATGCTTATCTCATACTGGGCAACTGAGTTAGGAACTGCAACTCTCCACCCAACCACAAATTGGGTTGCACTATCGCCTTTGTTGTAGCCCAATCATCCCTGAGCTATATTCTAGAGTTGAGGAGGTTTTCTCAAGGGATGAAACCAATCAATGCTAGCTAAACTAGGGACTCTAGAGGTCCAACCACCTCTACCAAACAACTGATTATATTATAGTCAATATTCAATAAGGGACTCCAAATATCTACCACCTCCACCCTCAATAAGCACAAAGGGATCAAGAGACTTCAATTCTCCACCCTCAAGCAAGCAAGAGAGCTAAGAGGTTGATGCCTCCACCCTTAAATTAGAAACACATAGTGGTTACACCCAGCATTGGGAATCGATAACCCACTGTAAGAAACAAGATAACAAGCAATGAAGACTTCAGAATTCTCCTTACCGAGATTCCAAGGAAACGTGACTCCACCCCAGCTATCAAGGGAATTTAGAGAAAAACATCTCCACCCTTTAGCCCAATGGGGAATCTAGAGGTCATTATTCATCACTTGAAAGAACTCTTCCAAACCTTCACATGCTCAACCAAATCTTTATTGAGTGCTTTAGTTGACGGAAGTTCTGATTTTTCCCTGTTTTTCCTCTATGCTACTTTAGATTTTAGATGTACATAGTCACCTATAGCTTTTATATGCCATGTTGCATCATCAACTGTGAATGACAAATTTTCTTCTGCATGTTTAACAAAGGATCTTGTTTGTTTTATATGTTGGTTAATGCTTGTAGGAACTCTTATTGATTACATATGCATTGATGCCTTCTGCGTGTCACTTTGTTGGTTTATTCTCTTGGATTTCATGCACAAATTATGGCTTCCTCTGAATTATACATTCAAATTGATTATGCTAGTGATTCTCTTATTTGTTTAATGTGAACTGCTACATTGATATTCTCCAAAGATCTCCTTGATCTTATTTCTCTTCCTCTGTGTTTTTTTTCCAGCATTCCTGATTTCCTTCAATGACCTATTTCCTTTAATGTCCTCTTTTTTTTACTCCACGTATTCTCTCCTATGCATACACATTCCCCATGTAGCTGCTCGAATTCATCCTTACTCCTTTTCCCAGTAGACATTCGTCTTGTAGTTTCTTGAATTCCTCCTTGATCCTCTTCTCAGTACACATTCCTCCTGTAGCTTATGATCTACCCAATGTAGCCTATGAATTGATGATTGGCTTTGATGCCACCCTTTCCCTTTGCATACCTCTTCTCAGATTTCATCATTCTCCTTCGTTGTAATCTTTGTCCCCTATGTACCAATTTTTTTTTGCTTGATTCATGTCACCTTCAGGTGGTTGCTTCTTGGCTGGCTAGAATCTTGTAGGCCAATCAAATTGGTGCCAAATACTTCTCTATCCCCTAGATTTTTTGTTTGTTTGTTAATTCATGTTGCAGTGGGTGGATAGCTCACCCTTGCATGCTTCCAACCACCACTAGGCTACCCTCTAAATGGCTTTCACCATTAATTTTTTGTTCTATTTTATTTTATGTTATTACAAAGGAGTATTCCCTTTCCATTCATTCCTATTCTGAGTTTACATACATCAGTCCCTTGTTGCACACCTATTTTCCTCCTTAGCTATGACAAAACAATAAAAATCCTAAGAAAATAATCCCCCTTAGCTTTGGAATCTATGTCCCTTGACTCAACCCATTTTTTTTATCAAAATATTTACATTTTTTACAATGGTGAAGAAATTACCAAGGGATGTCACATGCAAGGTTTCGTTGGAGCAAGGACCAACATTTTGAAAAGCTCCTAGGTTGGGAGAAATTCAAGAGTGAATTTTTATATAATATATATTTTGATGTGCATATGTCAACAAAATCATGTAGAATGATGAATTAGATATAAAAAACATAAAAACATGGATTAAACCATATAACATCAATAATCTAGAAGTTATAATTTTCATCATCCACATATCCACGCGTTTCAAGTTCTAATTTATGTAGCATGTAAGGGTGCACATAACCAAAATAACATTGAGTGCAATTCATCTTGAACAAAAAATACATCAACAAATAGGCTCTAGATGGCCTCTAGAAACCAAAAAAGTCATGTTGCAACAAGTACCTACATATCATCAAAATCATTGCTCATATTGGGATCTTTGTCATTAATATTACCCTCTAAGAAGTTAACATAAGATAGAAAAAACATAGCATGTCAAGTCAATATTTTGTTTGAGTGATGATACATTTTTAGTAGGGTAATGAGAGAGGATTTCAACAACCAATGTCACTAACATCAATGTACATAGAGGGCTTGGTTCTCTTGATTAAATACAAGTTTCATACCCTAGTACATGACAAGGTTTAGTGGAAACATTGCAATCCCCCCAATCCTAAAATCCTGAAAAACTGATAAATTTGGTAGATTTTAAGATATAAAATTCTACTTTCAACATATGAAATCCAATAAGCTCGAAACCACTCTCAAACATCCTGATTCATTTCATGGTAGTGTTAAAAATTTAAGTAAATGATCAAAATTATTGATAAAGGAACATTACCGTGAATTACATATCAATATTAGGGCCATAAGCTTGAATATCAGCATGCCCTACTAAAAACCTCTTGTTTCTTTGGGAAAAATTTGTGTTTGGAACATAATTCTGATTTTTTTTTTTGTCAAATGTGAGGGAACTTTTTTTTTTTTGCGAGAGCGTGCTCCCAAGTCCCTCCGACTCAAAGCATGCTTCGGAAGCATATTTGAGGGGGCGAGAGGGGGCTCTAATGAGATGATAATATTTTTACATTGCTTATTTTTTTTCTTTTATAAATATTGAAAACCATGATAATGCATCCTCTATAACTATATTTATTTCTTTATTGCAAATATTAACTAATATTTGGTAATAATACTAAATATTTGTATAATTAAATTTAAAGATCATGTATGAACAAATGTTAAGATTAGTCATACTGAAATACTATATAGATATTTGCAAATTTAACTTTAACACGATATTTTCAAATCACAATATTCACACTTTCATATAATATATCTACACTTTTTATATAAGATATCCATACTTCATACATTCATAATTCATTTTTCACATTTTTAGATATGATATTCACTCTTTTGAATCTAACGTTTTACTTTCAAAATATATAATTTACATTCTTATAATTTTTATAATTGATATTATCAAATTTTCATTTCAAATTCTATATTAGATGTGAAATTCAATGAAATGGGCATCATTTAGTAGAATTAAGGGGAGAGAAAACAATTTTCTCATATTGATTAAACTAGCAATTGCATCGAGAGGTGCAAAAGAACGCCAAAAGCTCAAGACTAAACTTTGTGAGGTTTTCGCAAGTCTTGTTATTCGAGTGGTTCGGGGTTTTTGCGAGTAATGACACAGGGGGCACAATGGGGGCAGGGTTGGAGGAACTATCGATATTGCTTCCTTTCCATTCTTTATCCATCTATTGATATTTTCTATCAAAGCTATGTTTAGACTCTTGATCATGCATTCACGGATAAATTTTCCCAATAAACATTGTAAATTGTGCATGCACGGATAAATTTTCCCAATAAACATTGTAAATTTTGCATGCACAGATAAATTTTCCCAATAAACATTGTAAAATGTGCATGCACGGATAAATTTTCTCAATGATCATTATAAATTGTGGATTTTATCCTCTAATGATTTTGATGATTTGATGGATTCCACACTTTCGAATGCATTCTGTTTTGCAGCAAGGCAGACCCAGTAATTCAAATTATGGTTGGATGGCATTTTTTTTCCTAGCTTTCTATGCAAGATTCAATTTCCATTAGGATTTCTTTAAAGTTTGCTTTCTTTGAATCTATATCCTTGAGTGGGATGTTTATCTCTTGCTCTAGTAGAATGCTTGATTTTACGAGATTCTGAGTGAACTTCTTCCAAATGTTTTCAATAGTGTCGAGGATTTTGTCAGCTGCAAAACTCACAAATGTTTCTTCCTTATCTAAGCAACCATTAATGTCCATGAAATCCCATGCTTCAAAGAAAGCTTGGATAACCTAGTTAATAACATCACATTGAGATTCACTTCCATCATAATCGTAGATCATCAATTCAATCAAAGAGACTTCTCACATCTTCCAAGATTTTTTGTTAACAATATTTTAATGTTCATCTATTAGATCTAAAGATTTAGCTTCCTGCGGACAAATGTTGAATCTCCAACTTCATTTTGAGTAGGCCTTGTTTTTTGATCAATTAATGTCATTAATTGTTTGCATCTAAATACACCCACTTCACATCCTTGATCCATATGCTCCTCTTTTTTCTTAAACGCCGATTTATTTGCGATCCACAGGCTGTGCATATTTTCTCCTAGCATTTCTATGATATCCAAAGCTTCTTTAGAAAATTGTAAGTGAAAATATTTGGAACAATTCCTCGATACAACAATTCTTGAAACATTACATGAGCCTCTTCCCATAAACCCCCTCAAACGTAGACATAGAGTAGAGAAGTGAATGTAATTTGGTCAAATTGAACTCCATGCCAAATCATTTCATCAAAACCTTTCGAGGCTTGCTTGAAATCCACACTCCGCTTAGCAAAGGCATTAATGACATCATTACAAGAAACAAGGTTTGGCTTACAACCATACCTCATTGACGCAAAGACAACAATAGCTTCCATGCACATACCTTTACGACCATAAGCACTGACAAGGGAAGATAAAGTGTAAACAGTGTTGCCATAACCTTCTGCCTTGGATTTACTAAAGACTTTCCTTGCAAGTCCCACTCTCCCATGCCAACCAAAATGCTAATAAGTATGCTCAATAGTTTCCCTTGTTCATTTCTTCGCCATTCACAAGAAACTACCCACTCAAAGCATTCAATTGCCTTCTTGCATTCTGCTTTGTTCCCAAGCTCCTTGAGAATATAAGCATAATCTTCAAAACCCGAAAGCTTGGGGGACTAATAGGTCAATAGAGATGCAATATTGTCCCTGGGGTCAATGTGGAAAGCCTGTTCTAGAGCTACCTCTGCAAGTTTATTTTGTTTTCCTGAACAAATTTTGGGTATGCGAAAATGCATTTTTGACACAAATGTAATGGACCTCTTGCTGCAGAAATGTGAACAAAGTTCAACCTAGGGTCGGGGATTGGATTAAGGGATAGAGTAATATGTGGGGAACTCGGGACGTTTACACATACCTCCTCCATTGATGCTTCCCTTGCGTGCTCCTCCTATACCCGCTACAATTCTCTTTGCGAACCACTGGTGATGACGATCCTCCTGAAATTCTGGTGGCCTTCCCCTGTGTACTGCGCTAGGGGGTCACCCTGACGCTGAGGTAATTGAGAAATGAGAGTTTGGATGAGTGTCGTTAATGAAGGATGCCATGATTCACAACTTCTTCCTTGATCCCTTATTCTCTTCCCTTACATGCCAAAATACCTTGTTCTTCCTTTTTACCCTTCATTACCCAAAGCCAGAAACAATACAATGCAATATCAGAAGCCAACAAATATTTGTGAGGAAACAACAAATTCCGCTGAGAAAGACCAATAATTTTGCAACAAATCCCCCAAATCCTTTTCCACTTTAGCACCGTCCTGCCCCTTTGCATCTACCTCATAGTACAAAAGCCTGCTGAATTGCCTCAACAATTTTTCATCGCTGCAAGCATCTCCGAAAAGACCAACCACCTCACCCAATTTCTCTATAATTTCCTTAATTTAACCGATTTCTGACTTAAAACCACTGTAAACTTTCCACTTTCCCTTCACCTTGCTTGTCCTCAAGCTGATACCACCGAAGTGTAAGAAACCACAGTGAAAGAGTAGGCTCACAAATATGTTGTGTTCATGGTGAGATGAACTTCCCAAATCTTTTATTCCTTGAGTGTACTTTAACAATTTTAAAAACAATGATTAATCATAATAATATCAATCAAAATACAATTTTATTAAATTATACTAAAATTATTTTATTCTTACTAGATAATGCAAAAAATTAATTATAAATCCTGATGATTTAAAGTTAAATAAGTCAATTAAAATATAAGTATAGTTTTTATGCTATATAAAATTAAAGTAGAATTTTTTAATTTATTTTTTTTTTCTTATTTTCCGGCATTTAATTCTTTTTATCAATTAACAATTAGAATACAATTTGATATATATGATGTATGTATGAGAGACTTTTAATTAATTAATGAAAGTAAGGCAAAGTACTATGAGATAAGGTAAAGTTAAGTCCAATCGGCGGCGGCGCACGTTGAGACGAACAGTGTTATGACCAACCGCGGAACTTTCTCGCGGTCAACCAACGAGGTCAACCCATAAAAAAAATTATAATTTTTTAATAAAATTAACTTTACTAAACGTTAACATTTTTAACATTTAAATAAACAAAAAAAATGAATATTAAACTCGATAAATAGAACTGAACTTTTATAATAAATATCAACTTTTGGAAAAGATCATAATACTCGACTAAAATAACTTAATCCATAACGAAAAACATGCTAATATATAATTGAAACAGATTTAATAATGCTCAAGGGATATTCTTGTAATGTATGGTAATAAAAACACCAACCATACCTTTAACGATGGTACACAATCCATAAAGGGATGCACATCCACATATATTATTTATAGTGAGAAGCAACTATACTCATTAGTCATAGAAAAGTTAAATTTATTTTTCAAGGAAGAGTGCAATGCCTTTATCAAGACAAATGACCATAAATCATTATAAAAAATGACCATAAATCATTATGAAAAGTGATCAACTTATACCATTCAAGGTTACATTTACTCTAGCAAACGGTTATTTAAAAAAGGTCAACTTTCATTGAGTAACCTCCTTTTTCACCTTGAAAGGTATAAGCAAATCTTTCTCTATTCTATTTCATTATAATCAATGGCAGTTTATTTGTAAAGCTTTTTAGGTATTTCTAGTATATTTTCTTAGATGAAGCAAAAATGGGTTGAAATAAAGAATTTAACTTATAAACTCTTTACCATTCAAGTGTTTCAGAGTTTTTCTCTACATTAAATTCATATAGAGTCAAAAAGCAATAACCCAAAAAAATTACTAAAATTCTAAAACATATATTAATTAAACAAAATCATTAACTTTTTTTCATTAAAATATTCATTTTGTCCCACTCATATCAAAATATTTCAAATCACTAAATTTATAAATTTCTCTCTTTTTTTTACTACATTCCTAGAGCTCTAAGTAAGTGAGATAAACGAGATGGAATTATAGTGTATATAGGTAAACCTAAGAAGACAATGTTTTTTTTTTTTTTTTTTAAAAAGAAAACCCAAATCGTTTCAAGTAAATGTAAGGATAAACAAGAAGCATCTTGTGGTTAAGGTGTAATAAATAAAATGTTAGTTCGTTTATATATATATATATAATAAGTAATTGGACAAAAAAAACTTAAAACTGTTTTTTATCTTGTTAAGAGTTTTTCTTCTTGAGATTTGTTTGGTTAATAGCTTTTCTTGTTGAGATATAAGGAAATAGGTGAATGACCTAAGACCCAGAAGCATTTGGTGGGAGTGAAAGCCTCGCCCCTTACATACCACCAGTTGGTTATTTTAGGTGGTGTGGTTTTCCTTGAATAATGCTGATGAGTCAGCTACATTTGTCATTAGCACCTAGAGATGGTTGCCATTGATTTGACAAAGGAGTTATGATATGTTTTCCCACTTGTATAAAGAAGAAGAAAACAAGGTTATGGGTTATTTTCAAATCAATGTATATTTTTTATTTTTGTAGTCATAAGAATTTATAATTGCCACAATTTCATAATTATGAGACTAGTAGATTTGGATTGGGCCTATAATTTATCCTTTTATTTGTAGATCAGGTCATTTCAAGTGGATTTGAATCTTGGATCACTAGTTTACACAATAATACATATGGATGTGTAATACATATCTACACCCAATAACAAAAAATTAATAATTAAAATAACTTTTTATTTATATAAAAATATATTTTTAATTATATAAAAAATATTATATATTTTTTTTAAAAATATTATATAATTTTCTTCCATATATCCAAGGAACAAAAGATTTTGGTCTTCTTTACACAAAGACTAAAAATTTTGTCCTTGGTGGATATTCCGATGCGGACTTTGCTGGGAGTATTGATGATCGAGCATCAACGTCAGGTTATTTAATGAACATGGGGTCAACAGGAGTATCTTGGAGTTGTAAGAAACAAGCTACAATGGCCACTTCTTGAGCAGAAGCAGAGTACATTTCAGCATGGCAAGCAGCATGTGAAATTGTTTGGTTGTTGTTTGGTTGTGCAGAATTTTGTAGGACTTGGGCATTTCTCAGACAGAAGCTACCTCATTATTCATTGACAGCGAGTCAGAACCCAGTTTTTCATTCAAAGACAAAGCATGTGGACACCAAGTGTCATCATATTAGATCTTTCATTGCCAAAGATGTCCTCAAACCAGTTTATTGTCCTTCAGAAGATTAGATCTCCGACATTTTTACGAAACCACTTGGCAGAATAAAATTTACTAAGTTCATCGTATCTATTGTAATGTATCTTTGGATCATAGGGGGGAATGTTAGATGATCCAAAAATAAATTATTATCATAGGTTATAAATTGAAATATAATAATTATAATTTAGAGAAATTCGAATTAATAATTATATTCTAATGTTTAAAATTATTTAATGGAGACAATTAGAAATTAAGTATATTGTTGTAGACAGATATGACTCTCCAAATGTGTCGTATCTTAGGCTCTATTTAAGGGATTTTAGTTAGCTAAGTTGGTTTGAATAGCATTTATTGTAAATGGACACTTGTTATTTAATAAGTGATCCATAATTAGAGGTAGTTAGGACATGGAGCTTATAAATAGCTCATTGCAAGAGTGTTTGATTGGGTGTAAATTCTTGCAAAATCAAATTATGTAATTGTTTTTTTTTATTAATAAAATTATGTGTCTAAGGACACTTCTGCCATTATACATACACCATATAAATTAAAATAATGATTACCTAGTATTTCTCTAATCAACCTAGTACTAGCTGAGAAAATCATCAAAAGGAATCAAATAAAATAATGATTACATAGAATCACATTGGTCCATAAGAGGAGTCACAGTGGTTGAGTTGTCGGCTCCTCTAATTGGCCTCTCTAGTTGGCATGGTACCACTAGAGCAAATCATCAAGAGGAATCACACAAAGCCACTTGCAAATTCCTCTAATAAAAAAAACATATAAATTAAAATGATGATTAAGTGGTGGTGTGATACTAGGCAAGCAAAACATGGAGAGCACTCAAAAAGAGCTTTAGATCATTAATAGGAATCAAATTTCTTGAGGTGGAATCAAAAAGAGGTTTAAATCATCAAGAGAAATACCATTTTTAAAGGTGCATTCAAAAAGGGGTTTAAACCATCTTGAGAGATTGATACACTAAAAAGAGGTTTACATCTTAAGAGGTGCAATGAAAAAGAGTTTTACATTTTGAGAGATTTGATGCCCCTCGGTGCTTTTTCAAATTTACATCTTGATAGATTTGATTTCTGAATGCACTCAAAAAAAATTTACATCTTAAAAGATTTAATCACTTTAAAAACTAATAAATATCAATTAAAATAAATTTATGACGATTGATAAAATTAAAAGATTCAAAATTATTCAATTTACTAAATTAATTGTACATTTAGAATAATTTAATGTCTATTAACATTTAATGCTAGTTAAAATAAATTTATACTAATTTATAAAATTCAAAATATCAGCACTTAATAAATCCAATTTATAAATTTCAAAAATCCAAAAAATCTTCGCTTTCACTAATTCAATTTGGCCATTCAAAAAAAATATTTTAGACAACTATAATTTACGTACCTTCAATCATCAAACAGAATTTAATTTGTCAACGTCTTTCATTGTTTAAAACTGGAATACACATTTTAACGTGCTGTATAAGTTTAGTAATGCAAATAAACTATGTTGCCTTCCAATAGGAAATCTTGAAAAAACTGGCCAAAATTTCTCCACAACTGTTCAACGTGAGTCAGTCATGGATTTGTCATGGGTATGAAACCCTTTCACCTGCGAGCAATTTATTTATAAAAAGAAAACGAAAACCGTCAAACTGCACGCATACGCAAACTCCTTACTTTAAGGTTTACTCAACCAAACCTCAACAATCGAGTGGGAAAACCATTCTGTCAACCATGGCCAACGTTAGAAAACTAGTAAAATTATATCTTCCCAAAACAAAAAGACCAAACAGTACCCAACGGTATGTGTCTTCATGTGCAGAAAAGCAATGCCAACTCTCTCTGTCTCTATCTAGAAGTTAGAAGATTGTCGTTTGGTTTGGTTTGTGTTGTTGATCAGTCTGGAGAAGATGACAGGTGCAACCACAACTCTGCCATTTAGGTAGTTCTCGTTGGAGGTTCTGCACTCTACAAGGTATTAAGAATTTCTATAAAATGGCCACATACTAGATATCCAGCAAGCTATCCTTCGGTCAAACATCAGTTCTCCAGCTAAGAGAGTCTGTATTAGTCTGCCAAAATGGACAAACTTCTTATTTTCGTAGCGATTTTGCTTGTGGCTTTGGCATCCATTCCTGTCATTCGTGCAGAATTTCCAATTCCATTGTTGTCTGTATATTATTACGAGAAGTCATGCCCCCTTGCAGTTCCCATTGTAAGCGAGGAGATGCAATTAGCAACGTTGAAAGAAGCTCGTATGGCAGCTTCCATACTTCGTCTACATTTTCACGACTGTTTTGTTCAGGTATTCTGTTTGTTTGTGTGTGTAAATCGCATTTTAAAATTTATTAATTCATATATATACATACATGATGATGAATCTCTAGATTTGGGTTGACGGTTCAGATCAAATTTAATTAAGAGTATATGTAATAGTTTGTAAGTTAGATATAATTTAGATATACCAGATATTTAACTCCATAAGAGAGGAGCCTAATCAAACTTATTACAATGAACGAAGTGAAAAAGATAACATTCCATTGTAGTCGAATTCCAAAATATTAATCTTATTTTACTTCTGAGCTTTAGTCATTACTAGAATATTTGGAATTAATGCAGGGCTGCGATGCGTCTGTGCTGTTGGATGACACACCAACGTTCAAAGGCGAGAAAACAGCAAATCCAAATGTAAATTCGATCAGAGGATTTGAAGTTATAGATGCCATCAAGGAAAGACTGGAGACTGCGTGCCCCGGTGTTGTGTCCTGTGCTGACATACTTGCCCTCGCTGCTCGAGATGGAGTAGTACTGGTATACCATCTTCATATTAATAAGCATAGCCCTATTAAATAGTGTTAACTTTGTTATACATCCATCTCAACTATATTTTCTGTTTCTCAGTCTGGAGGCCCATACTGGGACGTTCCCGTGGGAAGAAAGGAGTCGACAACTGCCAGTTTGGTGGAGACGAACACCAAAATTCCCACGCCCAATGCAACCATCCAAAATCTTATTGGAAAGTTTTTATGGCAAGGCTTGTCCGTCACAGATATGGTGGCACTGGTTGGTAAGTGAATGTTGATGGTAGATTCTAGGAATATTTCTAATAAGAGGATTAATAAAATGGTTAAACAATTGATTACTCTTTTTATTATTAGATTCCAGGATATTTTCTAAATTTACAATAAAGCAATCATGAGTTTTTTGAAATTTACAATTAATATAAAGATAGTGATTTCATTTTGCTAAACTTAACTCAATTGAAAATTTTGAAAAATCTGCTTTCCATTTTACTAAAGTTAACTCAATCATAGAAATACTGAAATATTCGAAAAATTTGATAAATGGTAACAAAATCAAATAATCGATTTTTAAATATTCCAAAATCTGCCATTGATATACAGCAAGTGTTAACATTTCTGGGTTGCCCATTGTACACTGGCGGACACACAATTGGACAAGCTCGATGCACAAGTTTTAGGCAAAGGCTTTATAATGACCAGAATGCAGGTAATGAACTTTATCTATCTGGATTGAAAGCGACCTGCCCTGAATCTGGTGGAGATGACAACTTGTCACCCTTGGATCATGTAAGCCCCACGCTGTTCGAAAATTCATATTACATTAATTTAGTGAATGGAGAAGGGCTCCTCCCCTCTGACCAAGAGATGTATTCAAATGGCCTTTGCGAGCAAACGGCGCTTATTGTCAAAAGTTATGCACTGCCTCTCGGATTTGCCAAGGTTCTTCGGATTCAATGGTGAAATGGGCAATCTAGTGAATTGTAACATACTGGCTGTGAAGTGAGGAAGAAGCTGCACGTTAACCATAAGGAAGGCTTTATCTCTGGGTGCATTTATATAATATGATATTGGGAAGAAAGAGTGATATACCTCTAGATCGTTTGTTTTTCGTGACATCAAGTTATTCGTCTCTGATTTGTGTCATTCTTTGGGGAAGATGTTAATTTTTTTAGTGTTTTTCAATGGAAATGATATTTATTATTAGTTTGGGTGTTCTTTGAGTAAAGATAAAAGATACTCACCATCTCTATGGAAGGTGTAGCTTAATTTCTGTGTTTGGTTTTGGTTTTCTTATGATTTGGATAATCTTTAAGTGTTTTTTTTGGGTTTTTAAAAAATATAATAATATAATATATCTTAAATTAGATTATGTATTTTTTATTTTTATTAATTTTATAATTTAGATAAAATTAAAAAATTTTTAAAAGAAATTCAAATTTTAAAATTTAAATCATGTTTTATAAGAGAAATCTAAAAAGATTGATTTAATGTTGGGGTTAGTTGTTATATTTTTTTTTAAGTTTTTTTAGTATATTTTTTTAGTGAAAGATTGTTAAAATAACAATTTTGAGTTGTGAACTCTCCATAATCCAAGTGTTTTAGAATTTTTCAAAATATTGAATTCATATATGTAATGAAAAACCAATTTTAAATAATAAACTTTAAAATTTAACCTAAATTTCAAAAATATAAACACCATTAACTTTTTTAATTAAAACGACGACTTTTTCAAATAGCTATATTTATAGATTTATCTCCTTTTTTAAACAGCCAGATTCATTCAGCTCTAAGTATGGTATCTCACGAGATGGAATTAAAATGTATGTGGGTAAACCTAAGAAGGCCATGTTTTGAATATGCATACTCCTAGTGGTTGGGAGGGTTTAATGATAATGAGTTGTGAACTCTCCATAATCCAAGTGTTTTAGAATTTTTCAAAATATTGAATTCATATATGTAATGAAAAACCAATTTTAAATAATAAACATTAAAATTTAGCCTAAATTTCAAAAATATAAACACCATTAACTTTTTTAATTAAAACAATGACTTTTTCAAATAGCTATATTTATAGATTTATCTCCTTTTTTAAACAGCCACATTCATTCAGCTCTAAGTACGGTATCTCACGAGATGGAATTAAAGTGTATGTGGGTAAACCTAAAAAGGCCATGTTTTGAATATGCATACTCCTAGTGGTTGGGAGGGTTTAATGATAACCTCCCTATCTGGATTCAAGTCCTATAACATGAACATATTGATAATCAGGAAATGTATAGCTATGCCGTACTAGAAAAACCTTAAAAAGCCATACTTAAAAAAAAAACAAAAACATAAACACCAAATCATTTAAAATAAATGTAAAAGAAAACCAAAAAAATAGCTAAAAACGTCCTTTAAAAACCCAAATCGTTTGAAGTAAATGTAAAAAGAAAACAAAAATCATCTCGTTATTAAAAAATCATCTCGTTGTTACTGCCCTCTCCACTTAATTACGAAGAAAAACATCCACATCAGATGAGGACTTACGGTATGTTTTTCTTTTAAATAAAGAAATCACTTGAAATATTAAAATACCTTCTTACTTTTCAAATATGTTTTATATTTTCTTTAGTTTATTAACTTTCAATTATACTTTACATTTCTACAAATTAATCAACTATAAGTTCTCTGCCGCATTTCAAACCTTTACATCCAGGTCTACAAATTAATCAACTATAAGGTTTCTGCTGCATTTTAAATCTTTACATCCAGTCCTGGTAATTCCTCTTTTAGCCCATTTTATAAAACTATGGAACCTTGCTTGGTTCCTAGTGTATGTCTCAATATTGGGTTTTTCTTACAAAGTGTTATTGTATCTCCTTTACTCGTATGGAACATATAACCATTTGTATCTCCTTTACTCTGTGGAACATATAACCATTCCGGTCATTCTTAGAAACTTGGTCCTGGTAATTCCTCTTTTAGCCCATTATATAAAACTATGGAACCTTGCTTGGTTCTTAGTGTATGTCTCAATATTGGGTTTTTCTTACGGTGTTATTGTATCTCCCTTACTCGTATGGAACATATAAACATTCCGGTCTTTCTTAGAAACTTGGAATCACATTAGCACATTATATAAAACTATGGAACCTTGCTTGGTTCCTAGTGTATGTCTCAATATTGGGTTTTCTTACGAAGTGTTATTGTATCTCCCTTACTCGTATGGAACATATAACCATGCCGGTCTTTCTTAGAAACTTGGAATCACATTCTCGTTATCTCCCTTACTCGTATGGAACATATAACCATTCCGTTCTTTCTTAAGACTTGAATCACATTCTCGTTATCATATATTTTCATTATACTAAACGTTGGTTCACCTTATAACCATCCTAAGTTTTTGTTGTATGGCTTGCCATTTGTAAATTCCTACGACACATATATATCTGTAATGTCCGTTACGTTCGCCATGTGGTATTTGGATGTGTTTGATTAACGGATGAAATATTCATCTAAAATTGTCGATTTTATGTTAACGCATTCACCATATTTCTCATGGTTCTGGATCTTAAGATGCAACAGGTGACGAAGGTTCCATTAATGAGGTTCCCTCCTATCTACGTGGGAAGGTTTATTGGCATTCTCAATGCTGTCTATCTTTACACAAATTCAACAATGGAGATTTTGTGGCAGGAGGTTAGCGTAACTACCTGCCCAAACCATATCGTTGCTATCTCATTCCCATGGTAAGAATAAGGATGGCTATGGAAGACTGAAATATTAATAAATGGAGATATCAGTAAATCATTGAAGTGAAAATGAACTAAATTGGAACAAGTGAAAGTGAATTAGGATATTTGGATGGATCGGTGAGTTTAAGTTGATTGCAGATTCCCAGAATATTTGGGAATCGGACGGACTTGGGTGCGGTCAAAAAGTTGACTGCGCCTATTTCTTGGATTCCCAATATTCCAGGAATTTGCAATCGAGTTAAGGGTGGCCTGGATAGATGGTCTTGACACCTAGAAGGTGGCTGGAATTAGATTCTCCAGAACTACCTCTTAATTAACTACATAAAAATTTAATTAAGATGTTTGTTGGTTTGGCTGGAATTAGATTCTCCAGCACTACCTCTTAATTAACTACATAAAAATTTAATTAAGATGTCTGTTGGTCTGGCTGGAATTAGATTCTCCAACACTACCCTTTAATTAACTACATAAAAATTTAATTAAAATGTCTCTTACTTAAAATGTCTCTTGATCTATGCCTTATTTAAACTAACAACTTAAAAAATTGAGTTTAACTAAATTTACTTTTCTTCAAAATCATGTACCCTCTAAATTATTACAGTGTTTTCTTCTTCTTGTAAGCTTCAAATTTTACTTTCTCGCTTGTGCTGGGAAATGTTGTCAGTGCTTTTATCGACAGACTATGGAAGCGTTGAAACACTCTTGGGAAGTTTCGTAAGTCGGCCAAGGTTAACGCACGTGATCTATGGGCATGGATGTGCACTAAAAGAAATTTAATAAAATTTCGGTCCTTTTCTTGAACCGACTTTCTCTTTCTGGCTGCGAAGAGGAAAATTCTAATTTCTACTGTTCTCTCAAAGAGTTTTATGTGGGATTGCCTCTTCTTTTTGTTGCTATAATTTTGTTCCCGTTGTTGTTTTTTAAGGGAGTTTTATGTAAAACTTTCTATTACCATTAAAAAATGGAAATTAATATGGCGCAGAGGATTTCTCTTTTCCATATTATGAAATAGTTAAATAATATTATATTAGAGATATTAGTAATAAATGATTGCAATGAGACTGAACTAAATTGGACCCAGTGAAATTGAACTAGGATTCTTGGATGAACAGTTGAACTAGGATTCTTGGATGAACAGTTTTGGTACCTAGCAGGATTATAACTGTATCTGTTGCAGTTCCTTCCTATTATTCCCTTTTCTTTTATCTCAACACCCTTTAATACATTTGCTAGGTGTTGGCCACGATTGTCTTGTTTTCTTATACACAAAGGGTGAGGCTTCTTTGGTAGGCTCTTAACTTGATTTTGCGATTGTTTTAGAATCCCAAGGGGTTCCATTCAAATTTTTCATTCTTAAGGTAAGTTAAGGTTCTTCCTCTTCACTCTGTAATGACTCCTCTTTTTTCTTAAGGTTAATTGTTTTTCCCTCCATTGATACGCTGTATGCTTCCAAGCTAGATATAACGAGGGTAATGCTTGCTATCGTCAACTACTATAGGTAAAAGAACTGCGACCTTCCAGTTTCATTCCTTTTCGTTTTAACAAGGCAACCTTTTAAGAGTTTGCTAATGAAACCTTGGCCTCTTTCTCTTATCAGGTATGTTGGGACATGGCATTCACTTATGGGTACGAAGGTTCTTGGAGTTGTTGAAAAATTAATTCTAACTGCGCATCAGGTAAGGAGTGCAGCAGCGATGAACACTCCAGCGATAAGAGATCGCCGATATCGCATCGGCGAAATGGGAGCAGTTTGCGACTTTAGCGAGGAGAGCGACTTCAGCGATGACTGAACAGCCGATATCGCATCGGCGAAATGGCAGCTAAAGTTTTGTTATTTGCGATGAGCGATCGCCGATATCGCTATCGGCATATCGCTATCGGCGGAAACCAAGTGGGCAGCCTTTTCCATGTGATAAGTTGAGACCCGATATCCCGGACCCGATGGGTATACAACATTTTGATTAATATTATTTCGGGTCCGCCAGTGGCTCGTTTTATGTTTTTTTATGCATTTCAGACATATATTATAATATATATATCAGAGGTATCGGGCCATATTGTGATCGGGATTTCGCAATCGGGGAAACCATGGGTGCACATATGTGTGCCATGCGATAAAGCTTGGACCCGATAGATTTCCAAAAGCATATTGTATAATGGTTTAAGTAAAGGCCTGGGAAATAAATTCAAAGTGGAGTAAAAGTTACATTGCCGTAAGTTTTCTCAGTAAACAGTAAATGCAATTTACTGTGGTTGGTAAGTTTAAGTGAAGTTTTTAATTTTGCCTGAGCGGGAGTATGGACACCATTAAAAGCCAGTAAGACCATTTTTAATTTTTACTGTCTTTCTTTTACGGCAATATGGCTATGTAAGTACTTTCTCCAGTAGTCATATATGAATGTTTTTTTTGGTAAATGAATTGGAACGGGAGGCACAATAGTGCGGGTGAAAACATTTTTGAATATGTAAAATGATCCACGCAGCAGCGTGAGAAATATATATATATGTAATCTCTGCACAGAAGTATGTGGTAATTTTGGTGAATCCCTCTGTGAGAGAGGAAGGACATAATATGTAACAACAATTTTTATTAATAGATAGAAATCATTGGGGTGTGTAAAAAAACTCTGTTCGCTGCTCAGAATTTTTATGTTTTCGCTGTGATTAAAAATCCTGTGGTAAAACAGAGCATTGTCTCTGTGTATGAATTTATGTTTGTTTTTGGGATTTTACTAGATAAATCCCCAATAGTGGTATCAGAGCAGGTTAGGCTCTTTGAAGACATTCAAAGAAGCTATAGAAAGTTTTTTTTGTTGCAGTAACTTCTCCAGCAAAGTGAAGACTCAGCAAAAGAATTCAGGTATCTCTCAGACCAGTTTTTGTGTTACTGCTGAAAGAACAGTCAGTATTTTAAATACACAGTCAAGGATTTAGAAGCATAGCTGAGAATGCAAGGAATGGCTAGCACAAG